>JAVGWX010000014.1:39055555-39305555 GCA_036924085.1 Ariolimax columbianus
CAGGCAGAACATACTTATCGAACAATGCTAGTCATGGTCAGGTAATATATGCTAACCAAGAACCCCCAATTCACTTTCACGCAGTTTGTATTGAAAACAGACTTTTCATAGCGGTCTAGTTACTGGTAACCGAAGAAGGCGAGTGGGGGGGGGGGGGGGGGGGGGGGGGGGGTTCGACGTGATCTCGGTAGTAGTGAGCGGCACGCAGATTAAAAGCCAAGCATAACACAACCACATGGAAGGCCTCGATTCACCTTCATCAGCGCTTTTAGATGTGATGAAAGTTACTCCAATAAGCGTAGTAAACTTACTAATCGTAGACATTCAACAACTCCTTCCGCCAAATGTCAAGGTCAAGACTGTCGGCGGCATGTTGCGCTGGAGTTAAGACATATCACGAATAAGGAATAGCAGAAATAGGTCAGTATTACTTTGAAAATAAACTTTAATTTGTACATTTAGAATTTATATTACCAAGAACGATTGATTCTGCTATCCAGCATATTCAATCTCACAACCCAAAAAGAAACTCAACCTCCAGATCTAGCTTCTGCATGTTTTACATGGGGCCTAGATCTTAAACAAACGTATCACCCCCTGACCTATGGTAAAATGGTATGCACAAAGTTATGCTGTCATATATACCGATATATTTGTGCTATGTGATACGAAAGCAGGATGAGAATTCTGTTTGAATGGGAGGCATTGTGATTGTTGAGCGGACCATTATGGTCGCTTAGCTCGAGCAATGTCAACAGCAGTCATTCATGTTGTGTTGCACCTCGTCGGTGAGTCTGAAGGTGGCTGTATAGTCAGATCTAGCACATAATCCGCTTTCAGATATGTAACAAAAGGTTAGGGTTGGAAAGAATGGTGTCAGCTGTGTTGTCATTGCACACAATACGTTTTCTTTGAGCCTCGGAAATCAGGCGTTCCTCAGCAATAGATGCGTCTCTGATGGTGGTTTTTCGACTTGCTTGGTTGTCTTGTCCCAGGTACTCCCATGAGTTAACATCGACGTTGAAGCGTGTGAGGGATATTTTTAGGAAGTCTTTGAAGACCGTCCTTTTCCCAATGACCAAAAGCAGGCCCTCTTTCGGATCGCAATGCATTAGTTATTTGGGTTACGATTTTTTTCCATGCTCACGGAGTAGCCTGCTCACCTGAATTGGGTCTTCAGTAATAGTGTGTGGATACTCGTCACTCTGGCCTTGGTGAGGATCTCTGTGTTTGGGACCCAATCCTGCCATGATAATCTCAACATATTATGGAAGCAGAATGTGAGGAAGTGGTTTATTCTTATTGCAGTCCACAACGCATTAATATTCAGAAGGGCGGTGAGGAGTACGGCGAGATAGTTTTTAAGTGTTATATCAAGGTTAAGACCTCATCTGATCCCACACTCTGCCACCCCCCCCCCCCTTTCCAAAAACGAAAAAAGCAATGGCCTTAGGGATTCTGTTGTTGACCTCAGAGTCAATTGTAATTTCGCGGAAGGAAGTACTGTCAAGGTCTGATATCCGTGTCGCGATATACGTCTCTCGGGACAGAAACATGACTTCCGTTGTTTTATTGTACTAATGGTGGGACAGAATATTTCACAGGCTGTATAAGCAGAGCAGAGAATACATGACAGCAACCTCCAACACAGGAATAGAGATCGAGGCAGTGACTGTGGTCGCCATCTGAGACCTCTAATCGTTTCTCATTCTAAATCGTCTGCGGAAGGTACAAAAGGGCTGGATATGCGTCCGTAACATCGGCCATAGACGTCTCGAACCTTCTGGGTCTTGTTTGGATTTATGGTCCTGGTCATGCTGGGGGTTGCAGGAAGGAAATAACTGATATCGCTGCACCAGGTGCACACGAAATGGCTATATTGGCAGTGTATAGATGGGAAATTTTGAGGTCGATTGACGACCATCTTTTGGATAAAGACAATGCAACCAATAAACCAGTGATTCACAATTTACTTGTTGGGATATAGTAGTGGAAGACCTGACACACATTTGCAACAAAGTATGGGCAACGGGTAACTGGCCGGAACTTATGGACCAAATCGATGGTTATACCGTTACCTGAGTATTGAAACATAAAGCTGTTTCAAAATTAGAGAGCGATTAGGCTCATCAGTCACCCTAGCAAGGTTGTAGGTTAGGTCAGGTCAGGTTTAAAATAATCCTTGACGGATTGATACCCCAAGTGGAGAACATCATTGCTGAGGAGCAGGCACGGTTCAAGGAAGAAGCACTACCGAATATATATTTAATTTAAGATTGATAAAAGAGAAATATTTGGAAGATCAACAACAATTGTATCATGTGTTTGTTGATTTCTTTAAAGCTTTTGATAGGGTATAGCATAAAGCGATGTGGGCAACGGTGAGGAGATACATGTTCAACGGAAATATTATACAGGTCTTTGAACACCTGTATGACAAGGCGTCCAGCGTAGTTCTTGTGAATAGGAGTCGCGGGGACTGGTCTTGCACATCGATCAGTGTGAGTCAGGGTTGTACACTCTCCCCAACACTTTTCAACACATTTCTTGAAAATATTGGGAGTGTGAGGCACTTGGAGATTATGTTGGAACTGTCAAGATAGGGGACCAAACGATTACCAACCTTCGTTTTGCAGATGGCATCGACGGGTTAGCGGGCACAGAAGCGGAACTCCTGGAATGGGACAGAAGGCTTGAGGAAACAGCTCTTGACTATGGTATGGAGATTAATGAAAGACAAAATTAATGACCAATTATGCTGAGGGTTTTAACAGTGGGGTTAAAGCTAATGGCCAGAAACTCGAAGTGGTCGACAGTTTTAAATATCTGAGCTCAATTGTCAGCGACGTTGGATCAACATTTGAGGTGTAAGCCAGGATAGCACAGACAAAAGCGGCGCTTGCACGACTTTAAAAGCCGTAGCAAGATAAATAGTTAGCCATATGCAGGAAGATCAGATTAATGCTTTCAATTGTTCTGTCAATATTCTTCTATGCTTGTGAGACATGGACAAATACAGCTGACCTGCAGCAGGATACAGGCCTTGGAGATGAGATTTTTCCGAAGACTTTTAAACGTCACACACAAAGACCAAGTTATAAATGAGGAAATACGGGATTAAATTAAAACAGCAAAATGGCCTTTTGAAGACCTCTTGGCAACTGTCAAAAGACGGAAACTCGATTGGTATTGCCACATATTTAGATTAAACGGTCTTGCAAATACGATCCTGCACGGAAAAGTGCAAGACAGACGACGAATAGGTCATCCCAAAAAGAGATAGAAGAGCAACATAAAAGAATGGATCAATCTCCGACCAAAGGAGGCACATGCAATGACCACTGACAGAGAGGGATGGCGTGGGGTTGTCTTCATGTGTGCCCAAACGACCTTGACAGTTTTGGAATCATGGATGAGTCCAGTCGAGAGGGGCGAACAATTTAACGGAGCAGGACTGTGTAAAACCAGCGAGCTATCGGAATCACCACTTTCTACACTCTTCACCATTTACTGAGAAGGACTGAGCACCTATATATCTGCCCGAAGTAATATGATGTCCATTCTTAACAGACCAGATCGTAACATACTGACGACATTGTGCAAAAGAAACTGCTAGGTATAGCATAAGTGAATATACATTTCCCGAGCACCTAATTGATTAGAGATGCAGTTCTTCATTTTCGATCAACTGATGCTGTGCTTCTAGCCCTGTGAGGTTTACGATCAACTGATGCCGTGCTTCTAGCCCTGTGAGGTTTACGAAGGAGACTGCGTTTCAGGTTTTCGCCGTTCCCTCACATCTTTTCGAGCATGGTCGCTCCCCCAGAGCAGACTGCTTCTCTTTGGTCTGCATAAGTGGGATAGATCTGCAGAATATGTTCTGGTCTTTGCTTGGGTGATCCATAATCGAACGTGACGGTGTCTCTAAGACCGATTCTATGGAGGTGGATCTTGAGTCTGCAATGTCCCGTTCTGAGTCTGAAGATCGTTGTCTGCTCCTCTCTGATAAGTTTGTCTATGCTGTAATTTATGTCTTGTATTCTTTAAGCTAGTCTCTGCATTCCGTTGTTTGATGAGTGTTTCGTCTTCTTTATAGCTCCATGGATGGCGAGTCTGTGTGTCGCCACTTCCGGCTTTTGATAAATCAAATGCCTTCTCGTTTCCAAGGTTCCCACAGTGGGCGGAAATTCACTGTAAGACTGGATCTGTTTGTTTTTTGTCGAGACAGTAACCCGATGTTATATTTTAATTCGTGTGAGAGTCTATCTTGTTTGGGGCTTGAGATGGTTTGGAGTACGCTCATGGAGTCTGTTATAAAGACTGTTTTCCTTGTAGTTTTGCTTTGGGTGACAAGAATCCTCGTTGCTGCATGAACATCTGTTGATTCAGCTCTCTCCTACTGGCAGAAGTTGTATTCTCTGTCGCTGTTGTGTGATCTAGATTCCAATGCCTCCCTTTTTTCGCTCTCCGTGGCCGATCCATCAGCGTACATGGGTGTCCAGGAGTTACTAGGCTACTCTCTCTCTTGAGCTCACGTAGAACGTAACGTTTTTGTTCTTTTGCCAACTGCTCCCTTTTCATCATTATCCTTGAAACATTCAAGATTGTTTTGGACTTGTCCATGGTCTTGGAATGAGTGCTTTGCACTTTTCTATTTCAGCTTCAAGTATGTCTGTATGTTTTTTTGTATTTTTCTGGTCAGATGGCTGAAACTTTTCCTTAGCAGTCTGTTTTTAGTTCTGTCTTGAACTTTTTGGTGTATGTGGTAATCAGGTAGCCTTTTTAGTTTTTCAAACTGAATAAAGGATTTGTATTTTCCCCTTAATTTGAGGGGTTCGCTGTTTTCCCTAGCTTTGGAATAGCTCTTCTTTGGCAAAACGCCCCAGTCTATTTCGCTGTTGGTTGGTCGGTTGCTAATGCCAACAATGGGTTGGTAACTCTTTTGTGCGCTCTGAAAAATACGGAACTTGTCGCAGAATGTAGTAGCTTTTCTGACATCCGAGCGTGCTGATGAAGGGGTCCTCCAGGCGGTTGTGCAATACTTGACTTCATTTGCGTGTCACTCACTACTATGGGGATCACATCGAACATCACCTTGTTAGCCTGACTGGTGCGTTTCAGGACGACCAACGAGGAGGTCATGAGAGGGCCTTGGCCAGTATATTTCTCCTGACCCTGGCTAATACTTTATCAGTCTGTTTTGCCTGACCAGACGTTAGCCTCATAGTCCATTTTCGCAGTTAATGGCTGTATAACATACAGTTTGGGAAGACAAGGCAGCGAGGAAGGGAAATACGCATTCTGCCTTACAAAAACAGCTTAAAACTCGTACAATGGTCGCCGACACTTCATCACTGACGGCTGCGTCTATTTTGAAACAACTTTCCTTTTTATTTTACAGGCTTCCTGAAAGCTAGCGAATTTTATAGAGATAGTTCACATGCTCCTGTTGCAGCCGTGACATGAGATTGGCGACTCGCAGATTACGCTGTCTCTCCCCTTACCATTAATCTCTGATATCATTTCCTGGGGCTAGTCAAGGCCACGTTCACTAGTAGTAAAGAAGGCCGCGGGCTAGTGTACGATAACAACAAACAGAGGATTGGGACTGACGACAGGTGTCCACTCGGGGAGCATATCCTCACCGCGTAACACATCCTACAAAACTGCAAGCTCACGCAGGATACAATAATACTTGCGGCGCGCGACACATACGAGACAAAAGCTGAGTGGAGATAAAACAACCCTCCAAACAATGATGTCCTTTGTAAGAGGGAACCGGGACCTAGGCCTGAGGCCGAACGAAGAAGCAGTCGGCGGGAAATTACGTCTTAAGCCGTGTCATAACTGCCGGTGGTCGCTAATATAGAGCGTAATCGGATTGTGAGCTTAGCACGTCTAGTACCTTGAGTTGTTCGCACTTGTTTGACGACTCTTGCTCCTTTCAAATGCGGAGGAAGATAAAGAGACAATTTAACACCAGAGGAAGAGAAACGGAAACAAAAATGAGCTTAAAGTGAAGTATGAAACAATTAGCGAAGTAAAAAATGAATTATATGTTCAATGGAATGAAAAGACCGAAGTGAAAATAAAGAGAAATAGTTAGAAAGTCATATATAGTATGATACAGATAGATTAACGAGTACAAACAAATTACACATACACAAACGCACACGTGCACAAACACACGTACATACACACACATAGACAAAACACACGCAAGCACAAACATGCATACGTACACAGACATACACATATACATACAGAGACATGTATACATACACCCACATACATAAATCCAACCCACATACATACATAAACACACATACATACATACACACACAAATATACACATACATACATATCTACACACGCACGCACATACATACATACATAAATACTTACATTAATACATGCATACATACATACATACATACATACATACATACATACATACATACATACATACATACATACATGCGTACATACATACATACATATATACATACATACAAACATGTGCACGCACGCGTGCATGCATGAATACATACATACATGACATACATGACATACATGACATAAATTACATACATGACATACATTACATAACACACTTACACTACGTTACGTTATATTACATTGCATCGCACCCCATCGCATCGCATACATTACATACATGACATACATCGCATACATTACATACATTACATAACACACTTACACTACGTTACGTTACATTACATTGCATCGCACCCCATTGCATCGCATATATTACATACATACGTACATAAAAACGTAAATGCGTGCATATATGCATATGTACGTACATGCTTGCCTACAGATAGACAGACGGACTTACAAACAGGCCGAAAAGATGACAGACAGGCAGGCATGCATACAAACAGATACATGCACACACACACACACACATACATACGTACATGCATACATCGCACGCACACACACACACACACATACACACATACATACGTACTTGCATTCATCGCACACACACACACATACACACATACATACGTACATGCATACATCGCACACACACACACACACACACATACATACGTACATACATACATCGCACACACACACAAACATACATACGTACATACGTACATGTATACATCGCACACACACACATACATACGTACATCCATACGTCGCACACACACAAACACATGCATACATACATGCATACATCGCGCACACCAACATATATACGTACATGCATACATCGCACACACACACACACATACATACATACGTACATGCATACATCGCACACACATACAAACATACATACATACGTACATGTATACATCGTACACACACACAAACATACATACGTACATGCATACATCGCACACACACACACATACATACATACGTACATGCATACATCGCACACACATACATACACACATATGAAAAAATACATACATACATACGTACATGCATACATCGTACACGCACACAAACATACATACGTACATGTATACATCGCAAGCACACACACACACACACACACACACACACACACACACGCATATACATCGTATATACGTACATGCATACATCGCACACACACACATACATACGTACATGCATACATCACACACACGCAAACTTACGTACGTACATACGCACATGCATACATCGCACACACATACATACATACGTACATGCATACATTGCACACACACATACATACCTACATGCATACATCGCACACACACACACACATGCATTCATCGCACACACACATACATATGTACATGCATAGATCGCACACACACACACATACATACGTACATGCATACATCGCACACACACACACACACACATGCATACCTACATGCATACATCGTACACAAACACACACCCATACATACGTACATGCATACGTCGCACACACACAAACGCATGCATACATACATGCATACATCGCACACACAAACACATGCATACGTACATGTATACATCGCACACACACACACACACATACACACACACACACATACATACGTACATGCATACGTCGCACACACACAAACACATGCAAACATCGCACACATACACATACATACATACATGCATACATTGCACACGCACACACACACACACACATACGTACATGCATACATCGCACACACACACATACATACGTACATGCATACATCGCACACATGCACACATGCATACCTACATGGTTACATCGCACACACACACATGCATACCTACATGCATACATCGCACACATACACACACACATACACACACATGCATACCTACATGCATACATCGCACACACACCCACATACAGACGTACATGCATACATCGCATACATACACACACACACACACACATACATACGTACATGCATACATCGCGCACACACAAACACACACACACAACAGAGCCCACTATTACAGCTGACAACCTGCACCCCCCCCCCCCCCCCCCCTTTTCCACTGGAAGTCTGCATATGAACATACGTACTGAGTATTTTAAGTACCAATAGTTTTGCATAATAAGATTGCTAGCGCCATGGGTAAATCTCCGTTGTTGCCTGTACGTCACACTTGAAAGGTCCCAGTGGTTCTGCTAATGTCAACCAGGGCACCACCATCAGGGTGATACAATAGTATGTAACCGCTGTCTCGGGGTCAAGGGTTGAAAATATTTTCCCTGACCAGCAAACATCGAGTGTCACTGAGTGGAGGGCAGGTCAGTTTTGTTGTCATCGTGGTAATGACCTGATTCCCAGGAAGTCAAGTGATATCCTTTTGTACTGCACATTCACATAGTCGGCCTTTAGAAAAGAAAATGTTTCCATGTTTCCATGTTACCATGTTTCCCCTTGTTTGTCTTTCAGACTTTCATTTGGTTATGTTGTTGTAGTTGTTGTTTGCAAATGCTCACAATGCGAAGGTTTACTCTTTTGTGCGCCTTGAAAAGGACATTTAGTGGCGGGTTGCAGTAGCTTACCTCACATCCCGAGCGTGCTGATAAAGGTGGACAGGGTTTCTCCAGACAGTTGTGCTATGCTTGGCGTCATCTGCATGACGCTCACTACTGCAGAGATTACGTCGATCCCCCACCTCGTTAGCCAGACTGCAAAGAAGGACAGCCAATTTCCAGGAAGGGCTACCAGGAAGCCGAGATGAGGGTTTTGGCGAGTATATTTTGTGTGACCCTGATTAACATATCTGATCAGTATCTGACCAGTCGTTAGTTTACCTTCTTTTCATTTCGCGATTCAGGTGCCATCTCCGCATCGAAGGTCGGCTGCAATTGATATCCAGTGTACTCTTGCCGTAATGGTACAATCTGAGAGGCTTTTTCCAGCCCATCTCCTGATGTTATCCACCCACTTAAATTGTTTTCTGCCTAGTGAACTACTGCCTTCCACCCTTCTCTCCAGTATGGCCTTCAACAAGGAGGTATGTCTTGTTATGTGACCAAAATAACGTAACTGTCTAACCTTGATTTCGGCCATTAATTCTCTTTTCACCCGCAACTTTTCCAATACCTCCAAATCTATTTTTTTCTCTCCCAAATCTTCTATATACCCACATTTCGAACGCTTCAATACTCATTTCCAACTTGTTATTAATTGTCCATGTTTCTGCGCCATAAAGTAGTGACGAGTATACATAACACCTGACAATTCTCATTTTCAAATTCTCATTTATCTGTTTGGATGTCAGATATTTAATTTAAGGCTGCTAAGCTAGAAATATCTTGAACGGCAGCAAAAACTGTATCATGTGTTTGTTGATTTTAAGAAGGCATTTGATAGGGTATGCTGTAAAGCGCATCGGGCAACCATGAGGATGTATAAAATCAACAGAAATATTATAAAAATCCTTGAACACCTGTATGACAAGGCGTCCAGCGTAGTTCTTGTGAATGGGAGGCGAGGGGGCTAGTTTTGCATTTAGTGTGAGACAGGGATGTACACTCTCTCCAACTCTTTTCAGTATATTTCTTGAGGGAATTATGAGTGAGGCACTTGGAGGTCATGTTGGTACTGTCAAGACAGGGGGCCGAACTATTATCAACCTTCGTTTTGCAGATGACATCGACGGGTTGGCGGGCTTAGAAGCAGGACTCCAGGAATTGGTCAGAAGGCTCGATGAAACACCTCTTGACTATGGTACAGAGATAAATGCTGGAAAGACATAATTAATGACCAACAACGCTGATGGCTTCAACAGTAGGATAAAAGCTAATGGCCAGGAACTAGAAGTGGTTGGCCGTTTTAAATATCTGGGTTCGATTGTCAGTAATGAAGGATCAAAATGTGAGGTGTTGGCCAGAATAGCACAGACAATAGCGGCGCTTGCGCCGCTTAACAAAAATCTGGCAAGATAAACGGTTAGCACTATGCACAAAAATCAGATTAATGCGAACATTAGTACTGCCAACATTCTTCTATGCTTGTGAGACATGGACAGCTGACCTTCAGCGAAGGAGACAGGCCTTGGAAATGAGGTGTTTCCGAAGACTTTTAAACGTCACGTACAAAGGTCGAATTACAAATGAGGAAATACGAGATAGAATTACAACAGCAATAGGGCATTTTGAAGACCTCTTGTACTGTCAAAAGAAGGAAACTCGCTTGGTACGGTCACATATTTTAGATCAAACTGTCTTGAAAATACAATCTGCACGGAAAAGTGCAAGTTGGACGACGAATAGGTCATCCCAAAAAGAGATGGGAGAACAACATAAAAGAATGGATCAATCTCCGACCAGAAGAGGCACAGGCAATGGCCACTGACACAGAGAGGTGGCGTGGGGTTGTGATGATGTCTTCATGTGTGTCCCAACGACCTCACTGGTTACGGGATGACATGACCTGACTTGACGTCAGTTTGTGTCTGATGTTGTCGAATACCATCTGGGCCATACCTATTCTCTTTCTGATTGATTTTTCACAGCTGCCTTCTTCCTTTATTATACGACTTAGATGGGAGAAACTCTGTATCTGATCAAGTAGTTGATCTTTTCTTTTTAGCTGCATACATGTTTTCTTGTCACTTTTCCCAATTATCATAGTCTTTATTTTCTAAATGTTTATGTCTCATCCAAAGTCCTGACTTATTGTGTAAATTGTTGTCACAAGCTCCTGTAATTCGTGCTCCCTTTTTGTCATCAAAACTGTATCATCCGCAAAACTTAGATTGTTTATTGCCACTCCTCCATTGACCACCCTGGCATCCCCTCTATCTGTTTCAATGTTTGTTCTGTGTAGATATTAAAAAGACAAGGGGACATTACACATCACTGTCTTTTTTTTTTTTTTTTGCTTAGATGTTTGCCTCACTAGTTTCTACTGGCGGAGGCGCGCCATTTTCCACCCCAGACCGTAGTCAATTGGGCGATATCAGGACGCATAAACCAGTGCTTGGATGCATGTGCGCATCTGTGTGTACCTATGCTAGGTTTGTGCGCCCTCAGAAGCTAGCCCAACCAAAGTGCTATGGAAGGGCTTTACCACGAGAGCGCGTGTGAAAGTTGTGCAAGGGTGTGACTGTAGGACAGAGTCAAATGAAACAGAGTGAGGTGAGAGGAGAGAGTAGGGGAAGAGTGGTCCTCCACATCACTGTCTCACTTCTCTGTTTACATCTATACCCGGTGAGCATAACTTTCCTGATTTAACTGTAGCATTTTGATCCCAGTACAGATTACGGAGCAGTCTTATGTCTTTACTATCTAGACCTATTTCTTGGAGACATTCAATTAATTTTTATATATTTTTCTGTCAAAGTTCACAAACAGAAAATTGCTCCCCTTGCTCCATTAAACTTTCGAAAACCAAATTGTTCTTCTGAAACTTTCCTTTCCATTTTACCTCTTATTCTCTCTTGTATTATCTTTAGTAGTATTTTAATTGTGTGACTCGTTAGACTTATTGTTCTAAAGTTTGAACATTCTGTTGCATGAGGTTTTTTTGGGGAGTGTTATGAACGTAGATATTTTCAGGTCCGTTGGTATGCATAACAGACAATTTGTTAATCCAACATGTAGAAGCAGCCACCAGAAGCAAAAACACACTCGACCTAGTTTTTACCACAGAGGAAAATATTATTGAAAACGTTACCGTTGGGGAACTGTTTGGCTCAAGTAACCATCAAATCATCCGTTGGGATCTTATTGCAGCGAAAGAAGTAAACATAAACACACGAATATACGACTACTCTAAGGCAGATGTTAAGAGGATAAAGAGGCAGCGAACCACATAATCTGGATAGATATTGTTGGAGGAACAGATGTTGAACAGGAGTGGGAGAGTTTTAAAACAGTTCAAGAAACGCTAAAAGAGGAATGTGTTCCATATAGGGAGGTAAACCCCAAGCGTAAAAAGTGGATAACTTGTAGTGAAATGTAGAAGAGCTAAAAATAAAGCATGTAAAAAATATATAGTGGCAGGTAAATCAAAAGAAACATATTTAAAATATTTGGACAAGCAGAACATATCTCAGAAAGCGAATAAAACAGCAACAATTGACTTCGAAAAAAAAACTTGCTCAGAGGATCAAGACTGATAATAAAAGCTTCTTCTCTTATGTTAGAAATAAACAAAGAACGAAAGACAAAGTAGGCCCTCTCATAGACAGTACAGGGAAAATAATAAGTGAGAATAGGGAGGCAGCTAATCTACTCAATCAGTACTTACGCACAGTCTACACAAAAGAGGACTGCTCCAAGATCCCAGAGCCTATACATATTTTTCAAAGAAACATGGATACAGGGGGATTAAGATCATGCATTTAGACAAATTTAATCTAATTAGAAATAGTCAGCATGGGTTTACTAGAGGGAGATCATGCTTAACAAATCTATTAGAATTCATGGAGGAGGTTACCAAAATGATAGATAATGGGGAAGCCAGTGGAAGTTATTTATCTAGATTTTGCAAAAGCCTTTGATAGAGTACCTCATCAAAGATTATTTCGAAAGTTAAAATCACATTGAATTGGTGGGGAAGTTGCCAAATGGACTGAAAATTGGTTAACGCGAAGAAGGCAGAGGGTAGGTATAAATAAGGAGTACTCTGAGTGGTGTGGAGTTAAAAGTGGAGTGCCACAGGGCTCGGTTTTGGGACCAATTTTGTTCTTGGTATATATAAATGATTTGGACATTGATATGGGATCCATGATTGTAAAATTTGCTGATGACACAAAACTATGCAGTAGTGTCTCATCTAAAGCAGAAGTGGATATATTGAGGTCGGATTTAGATAAAATTCGAGAATGGTCTTAAAGCTGACAAATGGAGTTTAATGTAGATAAATGTACAGTCATCCACATGGGTAAATCCAATTTGGAACATAATTACAGAATGGGAGAGAACATTATTAGAAAGATAGATAAGGAAAGGGACCTAGGGATTATAATAAATCATACAGGTAAGATGAGTGAGCAAGTTCAGTTAGCAGTGAAAAAGGCAAATGCATTGTTAGGTATGATAAAAAGAAATATTAAACATAGGAGCAAGGAAGTGATAATCAAATTGTATAAAGCTTTAGTTAGACCTAGATTGGAGTACTGTGTACAGGTGTGGAATCCTTATCATAGAGGGGATATTAACATGCTGGAAAGAATACAAAAAAGAGCGACAAAGCTGATAGTGAGATTCCAGAATTACAGTTAGGAGGAAAGACTCAGAAAAACCGGCCTACAGTGTCTAGAAGAGAGAAGAATTTGCGGTGACTTAATACAGGTTTATAAGATGATCAGAGGAATGGATAAAATAGACTATAACACGTTTTTTAAAATACAGCCACCCACAAAAACACGAGGGCATAGCTACAAATTAACTAAAGAGATGTCCAGATTAGATATTATGACATTTTTTTTTAGTCAGAGAGTGGTGAATGCTTGGAATGCATTGCCAGGGGAAGTAGTGGAGGCAGGGACAGTTAATGCATTTAAGAATAAATTGGATGCGCATAGCTTTTAGAGCAAGGTGATGTAAATGTAACTGGATGTATACAGACTCTGCAGTGTCTTCTAAACCAGCATAAAGACGTTAAGTTAAGTATGCATCCGTTTTGTATATGTACGTTTTTGGGTAATTTCTTTCATACAGCTTACTAGGCATGGATAATCCACATGCATCTAGAACTTATCTATTAAACACGTAGAAATAATACTAATAATTAAATATTAATAGTATTTAGTCTCTTTAATTAATATGCATGGCGTTAAGTCATTCACACAGGCATCATCTGGCCATCTATTTCAAGGCGCCCTCAGGCACGGCCATCTTTATCCAGGGAAATAGAGGTGAGGCCACAGAACACGTGGCGAAACCTCCTAGAAGTCGATTCAAGGAAAATAGAGAGATGGGTGGGTTGAGGGATCGAGTGGGGGTGGGGGCAGGTGGGGGGGGGAGGGGGTGTCGTTAAGGAAGAGAAACTGGATGCAACTTGAAAAATGAGCACAGAAAAGTTATGCTTGAACACTGTGGTTTGATGGTGTATATGGCAAGGTGATTTGAGCAAAGATGAAGAAGAAGAAGAAGAAGAAGAAGAAGAAGAAGAAGAAGTGGAAGATGAGGAAGGAGGAGAAGAAGAAGAAGAGAACGGAGAAGAAGAAGTAGAAGATGTGGAAGAAAGAAGAAGAAGAAGAATTTGAAGACGAGGAAGAAGATGAACAATTTGAAGAAGTAGTAGAAGAAGAGAAAGAAGAAGAAGAATTTGAAGAAGTAGTAGAAGTAGAAGAAGAGGAAGAAGAAGACAAAGAAGAAGAAGACGGTTATAAAAAACTCCCTGGAGGCTTGATGTCGTTTGTCGAGTGACAGTATCACACCATTAGGGAGTAGAGTGCTGGATGAGGTCAAATATAGAACGGCACCTACATTGACGAAGGTCAGCTGGACTATTAGCTTGCTATTTGTGTATTTCGGTGTTTAGAAGCGTATACATAATTTTACCACTGAATATATTAATTGATTGAAATCGCTTTGTTCTCGAGTTAAGACTGAGGCATATACATGAATCACCATTTGGACAATGCCTGACTAGAGCATATGTTATTTGTATTTCATATTGAGGATCATATATTGTCGACCAGCAGGTTTTAGGTTGCCGCCCCCACTGCTCCATGTCATTTGTCTTACGCAGAGAATAAAAAAGCAAAATGAGCTGCAGTGGTCAGCGACTCATAGCTGACTATTAGCGTCAGGGCCAGCGAACCAAGGCTGCCAAGACCCTTCTACACCTCCACGCGGTGATCCTGCATAACAGGCTGCAGCAGGGCAGACTGGCTAAGGAGAAGGGATCGAAGAAGGAATGCTAACCTGGTACTAAAAAATGCTTGCTGAAGTCGGATGTGTTTGACCGAAAGGTGCAAATATCGCAGTCAAACTGTACACTACGACGCAACGCAATCTGTTCTCTGGACTACATTCTGCTACTTAAGCCCTTTCATGGCTTGGTAGCGGGAGATTGAGAACGAACGAAGCCAAGCCAAATGCATTAACTGTCTCTGCCTCCACCACCTCCTGTGGTAATGCATTTCATGCATTCACCACTCTCTATAAGCATATATGCGTGTCATCAGACACGTGGCGCCCTCTGCACAGTAGTATCTCAAACACCAAGGGGTCAAGAATCAAGAGAGGGTCGTCATCGAAGGCACAGGCAGAGACAACAATCGGACACATCACTCTAGCGGAGACGATAGCCAAAGGGGAAGAATGGGTCCACACTGGTGATAGAATGATAGAGTACCAGAGAGTTATCATAACCTTAGGAAAGGAATGCAGAGAACTGAACAACGGGAGAGCAGAGCACGAGGTAAACAGCTGGTAACTGAGAACACCCAAGAAAGTGACACTGTCATATACACCGACAGATCAGTCGTGCGCAGTGGGACATCAGGCTGGGGTTTCTCGGCTAGAGTGAGAGGAGAGGTAGTTCCTGAGCGCAGTAGGGCATACATGTCAACAACCTCCAGTATGAGATTGGAGACGGAAGCAGTGACCTCAGCACTGAAATGGATATCTTAGACTTCTATAACAAAGGTAGTCATTGTGACAGACGCGCAAGCCGTACTTTACAAAATACAGAAGGGGTGGCTTAGATACGAGTGGAAAGCAGCTGTTGAGGCCTCAAACCTCCAGGCGTTGACATGGATCTACTGCCCTGCCCATGCCGGGGTTCAGGGCAATGAAAGAGCTGACATCATGGCTTCACAAGCTACCATCATGGGCACATTAGTGATGTATAGAAGTGACATTTTGAAATCAATCAATGACCGCCTGCTGGATGAGGAAACCGCAATAGATGAAGCAGCAATCCACAGACTGCATAGCTTCGACATTAAAAGAGGTTCGAGAGGAGTGGGGCGTATGAGAGGACGGCGCAGGAGAGTGTACAACCAGCGAGCTACAGGGACCATCAGCATTCATACCTTACGCCATTCGATAAGAGAAATTGAGTACCTATGGGTATGCCCGGAGTGCAGTGACGTCGATTCTTAGAAACAGAAACCCCTCTCTGACTAAACAAATATTTCAAAATATTCAATCTGGACCTTTTTTTAAAATAGTAAATGTGTATGTGTGTCGTCGTGTTCTCGTTGGTGGTTGAATTTTGAAGAAAAAAAAATGTTATAGTCTAATTTTACCTTTCCTGTGATTATCTTATAAACCTGTATTGTCACTTCGAATTCTTCTCTTTTCTAGACACTGGAGACCGATTTTTATGTCTTTCCTCGTAACTGTTATTATGGAATCACACTATCAGTTTTGTCGCTCTTCTTTGTATCCTTTCCAGCTAGTTTATGTCTCCTCCACGATAAGGACTCCACACCTGTACACAGTACTCCAATCTAGGTCTAACTAATGCGTTATACAGTTTGACAATCACCTCCTTACTCCTATGTTAAATTTTATTTTATCATACCTAAGATTGCATTTGCTTTATTCACTGGTACCTGGACTTGCTCATTCATTTTTCCTGTTTGCTTTGTTACAACCCATATATCCATTTCCTGATCTATCATTCTAATATGGTTCTCGCCCATTCTGTAATTATGTTCCATATTGGATCTATCCAGGTGGATGACTGTACATGTATCTATATTTAACTCAATTTGCTATTTCACAGATCAGTCTCGAATATTATCTAAATCCGACCTCAATATATCCACCTCTGCTATAGATGAGACACTTCTACATAGTTTTGTGTCATCTGCAAATTTTGCAATCATGGATCCTAAATCAATGTCCAAATCGTTTATTATATCAAGGACAATATCGGTCCCAAAACCGAGCACTGTGGCATTACACATTTTACTGCCAACCACCCAGAGTACTCCTTATTTATGCCCACTCTCTATATTCCTCTCGGTAAACGACTTTAAATCCATTCGGCAACCTCCCCACCTTTTCTATATGATTTTAATTTTAAAGTAATCTTCGATGAGGTACTCTATCAAAAGCCTTTGCAAAATCTAGATAAATAACATCCACTGGTTCCCCCTTATCTATCATTTTAGTAACCTCCTCCATGGACTCAAATAGATTTGTTAAGCACGATCTCTCTCTAGTAAATCCATGCTGACTATTTCTAATTAGATGAAACCTATCTAAATGCATAACAATGTTTTCTTTGATTATTGACACGAATAACTTACAGCATCCTCGTTAAACTTACTTACTTAGTCGCTCCTCTTCTACCGTTAGGTTTGGAGGTTTTCCACAGAAAACGGCATACTGCTCTATCTGCCGTCTTTTTCCTGGCCTCTTTCCAATGCAGCCCTGGATCACTTAGAGACTGTCGTATGTTGTCTTCCCAACGTACTTTGGGTCGTCCTGGGGGTATGCGTCCTTGACATTTTATCTCCCAAGACCGCTTTGGTATCTGATCTTCTTCCATTCTACAGACATGGCCAAACTATTGTAGCTGGGACTGCTCCACTCGTGTCTGCAGGGGTTGAACTTCGAGATTGCTACTTATTATCTGGTTACGGATCTTGTCCGTTTTCGTCACCTGAACCGCCTTTCTTAGGTACCTCATTTCTGAAGTTTGTAATTGCCTTTCTTGGGCTGTAGTCATTGCCCATGACTCACATTCATATGTCAGGACAGGCACATAGGTCGAGCGGTATACATCCATTTTTGCTTTCCTATTTATATTTCTTTTGCTGAGGAATCCTCTGTTTATTGCATGGAAAAGTCTACCTGCTGCTGCCTTTCGTGCAGTTAACTCCTCTTTGATTCCTCCCCTGCTGTCTATTAGCACCCTTATATATTTAAAGTTGCTGACCTGCTCCAGTGCTCGTGTTCTCAGGGTTATCTGATGTCTCTTCTCATCTCTGGCGATCACCATGGTTTTTGTCTTGGAGTTGCTGATGTGCATTCCTCTCTTCTTCAACTCTTCTTCCCAGACCTGCAAGTTGATCTGGAGATGTGCTTCGGATTTCGTGATCAGGGCCACGTCCTCTGCAAATGCTACTTCCCATATGTAACTTGGTCTCATCTTCCAGTACCCTACTTCATACTTTTTTGTCCGTTCCTTGCAGGCTTGGATGACTTCATCCATGAGGAGTATGAAAAGGTGCGGTGATAGAATGTCCCCCTGTCTTATTCCGCTAGTGGTCTTGAACTCTCCTGACTTTTGATTTGATGTCCGCACATAATTTCTGCATGTTTTATAGAAACTCTGTATGGCAGCGATCAGGGGTCCTGGGATGTTCTTCCTTGTCAGGCATTCCCATAGTTTGTCCTAAGGAACCTTATCAAATGCTTTCTCCAAATCCAAAAAGCAGAGATGCATCTCTTTATCATATTCAAGAGCCTTTTCACTTAGCTGTCTGAGTGTAAAGATAAGGTCTTGAGTACTTCTGTTTGCCCTAAAACCCACATTGACTTTCGTCCATATTTGGCTCTGCTAAGACCTCTTAATCACCATTCTAGAATCGTAGAGTAGACTTTCCCGGGGACACTGAGAAGGGAAATACCTCTGTGATTTTCACATTGTCGATTGTCACCCTTTTTAAATAATGGTATTATTATGGCAACCTCCCAATCTCTTGATATCTTCTTGTGGCGCCAAGCTGCCTTGAGAATATTCATTAATAGTATCTCTCCTGCCGTTCCATGTATTTAAGCATTTCTGTATTTATACCATCATGTCAAGCTGCTTTACCAATCTTAATTTTCTCCAATGCTACCTTTAGTTCTTCCATTGTGATATTATCGTTTCCCTCCATGGCTCCCTATTCTTGAATTGGGACTGTTACTTTCAGAGCTTGGTTTTCCTCCACTCCAAGAAGATCTGAGAAATATTCTTTCCATCTGTTCATTACCTCTTCTGAGGCGGTCAACAGCGCACTTTGTTTATCTTTAACAAATTTCAAGGGGCATTCTTTTTCCTTCCTTGTGTTCTTTAAGGTCATATAGAACAGTTTCTGGTTTTCTTCAGCATTATTTTCCAGTTTCTCTCCAAATTCCTCCCAGGATTTCTGTTTGGCCTTGAGCACAGTCTTCTTTGCTTCTGTTCTAAAATTTACATATTCTTTATATTTCTTTGTTTGTTCTTCTGTATTTCTAGCCCCTAGGTATTGCTTTCATTCCTTTTTCTTTTCTCGTATTATTCTTTTCACTTCTTCTGTCCACCATGGTGTACTCTTTCTATTCCACCCTTCTTTGGTTTGACCGCATGCCTCTACTGCAACATCTTTGAGGATGTCTTTGAATTTTACCCAGAGCATTTCCATATCTTTTTCATTCCTCTATCTTTCCTATTGCTGTTGTTATGAGCCCTTTGTATCTCCTCTTAACATCTGGTTCTCTTAGTTTGTAAGCCTTAATTTTATTTTCTCCTTGTGTATTATGCTTCATGCTTGCTGATGGGTGTTGCCTGGCTGGATAGCGTTTTTCGATTTCTCTTTTTATTTTAACTAGGGAGTGGTCGCTTCCTATCTTTGGTTCTCTGAATACTCTAGCATCCTTTACATACTTGAAATCATTTTTCCTCACTATCGCATAGTCAAATATGGATCTTTCATTTCTTGCCGGCTCGCATCTTGTTTATGAATGGATACGCTTGTGTGGAAACCTTGTATTTGTATTAACAAGGTTTTGTTCTCTGCAGAATCTCAGTAGTCGTTTTCCATTGTCATTTAAGACATCTTCTCCATACCTACCGATCACTCCATCCCATCTAGAATAGTCGTTTCCAACTCTTGCGTTGTTGTCTCCAAGGAGAAGTATTTCATTTTGGCAATCGTCAATGGTCCTTTGAAGGCGCTCATAAAATTCATCTTTTATGTCAGTGCTCTCATCTTCGCTTGGTGCATACACAGTGATGATATCCATTTGACTATCCTCCTCTTGTAGATTTAGAACCATCAGTCTTTCTGAAATGAACTTCCATCCTGTAATGTTTGCTTTGTTGTTACTGTCCACTATACAGCCAACCCCTGCCCTGGCTCGTTCACTCATGGGAACTCCGCTGTAGTATAACATGTTGCATCCATGGTCCAGAACGCCCTGTCTCTTTTTCTTTGTTTCTGTAAGTGCCAGGATTGTCAATTTTGCTCTCTTCATCTCCTCTATTAGTTCATGGTCTCTTCATCTCCTCTATTAGTTCATGCTCTCTTTATCTCCTCTATTAGTTCATGCTCTCTTCATCTCCTCTATTAGCTGATTTTCTTTTCCATTTATACTTCTTACATTCCATGTTTCGTAAATCGTGGTCCTTATTTCTCGCCTGTTTGTAGCCGTTGAGATCAGTCCGATTTTGACTTGTAATCGTTTTTAAGACAAACAGGTGATTAGCCTGTTGTGTCTTTGCATGGTGGAGGGGCTACCTCCTTACAGCCTCCATGCCTGCCGACCCGTTTTTGTCCACGGCTGCTTATTTATTCGCAGCTAACCTCCAAATTCGGAGGTCTTTGAGCAATCCGCAATCCTGCTGACGCGCCTGTTAGGTAGGAGGTAGGTTCCTCCCCCAGGCTCGTTAAACTTACCGGTTTATAATTAGCTGGATTTGGTTTCTTTCCCTTTTTGAATAAGGGAATCACTCCTACATCTTTCCAATCTCTTGGAACAATCCCTTTTGCAAGTGATTGGGAACATAATATAGCCAATGGTTTTGCTAGTTGGTCTCTAATTTCAAATATCATTTTTGGATGTATACCATTTTGACCTGGACATTTATCCACTTTGAACCTATCCAATTAAAAAAAAAACAACCCATTTCCTTTGTAATACAGAAAGATTTTAATCCCACTATATCAATTTCAAATTTGAAAATATTTATAGGCTCTGGGATCTTGGAGCAGTCTTCTTTTGTGTAGACTCTGCCAAAGTATTGATTTTGTAGATATGCTGTCTCACTATTTCCTCTTATTATTTTACCTGTGTTATTTATGAGAGAGCCTACTTTGTCTTTCGTTCTTTGTTTATTTCTAACATAAGAAAAGAAGCTTTTACTATCAGTCTTGATCCTATTAGCAATTTTTTTTTCCAAGACTATTTTTGCTGTTTCATTCTCTGAGCTATGTTCTGCTTGTCCAAATATTTTAAATATGTTTCATTTGATTTACCTGCCTTTATATATTTTTGTCATGCTTTATTTTTAGCTCTTCTACATTTAACTACAAATTTAGTTATCCACTTTTTTTATGCTTGGTGTTTACCCCCTACATGGAACACACTCCACTTTTAGTTGTTCTAAAACTGTTTTGAAACTCTCCCACTCTTGTTCAACATCTGTACCTCTGTCAATATCTTTCCAGATTATGTGGCTGGCTGTCTCTTTCATCTTCTGTACACCTGCATTAAAGTAGTCGTATGCTCGCGAGTTTATTATTGCTATAAAGACGAAAGGAAGGAGAAAAGAATGATGAAGGAAGGAAGGAGGAAGGAAGAAGAAAGGAGAAAGGAAGGAAAGAGGAAAGAAAGAGGAAGGAACGGAGGAAGAATGATGGAAGAAGGAACGAGAAAGGAAGGAGGAAGAAAGAAGAAAGAGGAAGGAAGAAAAAATACAGAGAAATGAAGGAGGAAGAAGGAACGAAGAAGAAGAAAAGATAAAGGAACAAGAAAGAAGAAGAAAAGTGGGTGGACAATTTGTTATTTAGTTGGAGGATCGAATTTAATTTGATTTCCATAAAGTTCCCACTGCCATGTAAGCAGCTGTCCAATATTTTCTTCCTCTGCCCCTCTTGCCATCGATTCTGTCCGTCGTCACCTCTTCTCATGAAATGCCCGAAAAAGAACTGACTGCGTATCCTAATTTATGTCATAAGCCGTGTTTGTGACTGTGTCTTCTCAATATCCACATTATTAGCTTTCTTAGCAGCCCATCGAATTTTCAACATTCTTCTGTAAAACCACATTTCTGTTTCCTCCAATTATCCCTGTACTTGCCTGCTGATTGTCCATGACTCGCTGCCGGATGCCAGTATTGGCTCCACGTATCATCCACGAACTCTCTTCCTTAATTCCAGTGATATGCTTTTGTTGCACACGATTCCCCTCATCTGTATCTGGCAACAGTGACAGAAGCAGACCGAGGAGAAGATGGACAAGGGGCACTACAGAGGCTCTTGGATTGACAGTGGCAGATGCTGAACAGCTGGTCAGGGATCGATTGTCTTACAGATCGGCTGTCATGAAAGCGACGTCCCACAGGCTTCATGATGATGATGAGGTAAAGGGTCAGAGGCAGCACTGGAACAGAAACAAAATGAAATCCACATAAATACCTCTTCTTCTGCGATAACCTATTTGGCCATGCTAGATCTCCAGTCCCGAGTGGTCCACCGGTTTCTTTGTGTATGACAAGGACACGAATAGCACCACTGCCCCACGGAGAACATGTCCTAATAGGCGACTAACTGTGTGACATGGCATAACAATGACTATGGGTAGGTGCTTTGTTAAGAGCAGCATAGATGGCACCTAACACACTGCGGGTCTACTTTGCTCTAGTGTTTGAGTCTATTAAGATGAATTGGGGAGTAAGTCTAACGTCTGCTCAAGCAAAACATACTGATCAGGCATGTTAGTCAGGGTCAGGCAAAATATACTGGTCAACACCCTCACCTTGGCTTTCCCGCAGTCCTTCCTGGAAACGGGCTGATTTCATGGCAGCTTGGCTAATGAAGTGAGGGATCTACATGATCCCTGTAGCAGTAAGCGACATGCAGATGAAGCCACTCATAGCACAACCGCCTGAAGGACCCCGGTCCACCTTCATTAGCATGCTCAGAATGTGAGGACAGCATCAACAAACCACCACTAAACGTACTTTTCAGGGCGCACAAAGAGGATAAATCTACGCATTATGGACATTCCATCAACAACATGAAGATGGACTCGCACATCAGTAGCGGAGTAACAAGCTGCTCAAACCTAGCCCGCTAAGTAGGAAATCTTCCTCCAGCTACATCCAGCTCACGCCAGAGCTGGGAACTGTACATGGACATCTGTCCCTGTTGAATATAGGCCCACTAAGAAGATCTTCAGTCTCGTCGCTGGGACGAAGTTCAGTCTGTCCAAGATCTGGACGATAGTCCCATAGCTTCTGCTTCAGCTCTGTTCTCTCAGACATCGAAGGTCTTCGTGGGCTGGGCAGTCTTGTAGGACATGTTCTGGGTCTTGATTCCTGGTTGCACGTGACTTGCTTGTGTAGGATATCTTGAGCCAGTAGAGGTGGCCCAATAGTCTACAATGGCCTGCTGTCAGGCGGAACAGTGGGTCATTTTGATTGTGTCTTTGGAATTTTCTTTGGTGTTTTTTTTTTGCGTTCGCCTTATTTCTCTATTTCCCAAGGTGGTGTGCATTGCACTATGTTTTTATTTTGCACCTGTCGGCCCAGTGCATCCGACTTCAGCATGCATTTTATGTAAGGATGTGCTTCCTCTTGCATTTTCAAAATGTTTGCTTCCATAAGGTAACGGCAGGTGTTGTGATGGGATCGAACTCAGCATCTTCGGGTTGTTAGCTGTGCCACTAGCCCACGCCGTCCCCACCGTCTTTGGAGTTGGCGGATTAGGTCAGGTCTATCGTTCACATTCATCTCTTTCTTCCATAGGTTGTTATAACGGCTGTAAACAATAGGCTTTGCCTCTCCCTATCACACTGGACCACTGTATGGAGCAAATGCTCAATTTTGTTACCAGTTCTGAATAGGGCACCTTCTCTCGATCACTATAATCCCAGAATTTTGGGTTGCGCCCACACTGAAAGACAAGCATTGAGGTCCTTTGGATAATGTTTAGCTTAGTTCTTATTTCTGGAAGCATGCGTTCATTTCTGGGATTCTGTATTGATTCTAGAAGGGATCTGCTGTCAGTAAAGAGAACAATTTTGTCTGGTGTTTGCTCATTGGGTATGGTAAACATTCTCAGTGCCATTGCTTCTGTCAACAAATTAGAAAATTTTCCCATTGTGAAAGTCTTGTGGGCTATCTGTCCATTGTTGTATCTTATATATATACCTGCACCCCCATTCTTCACCGCTTCCTCCGTGTAAACGTCCAATCATAAGTTGGGACTCACTATGTCCAGCAGAGGTCTCTGAGCCTCTACCTGTGTTTGTTTTTTTACCTTCAGTACCTCTGCAGCTTCGATTGATTGATTTTTACAATGATAGTATTTAGTCTATAATTTATTATACAAGGATTGACAACAATGTATCCGATCTTAGACTGGAAAAATAAAACTTACCTACCTATTTAGTTATTTTGTTTCTTCTTTGTTCATCCTGAAAATGATATTTGTGATGCCGCAGTTTACAGCAAGGCTGCAATATCTGTGCCTTTCAGTACAAAACATCTGATTTCAGCAAGGCATTTTTGAGACCAGCTTTGTCTCTCTATTCAATCCCTAATCTATTAGCCCGACTGTATGGCTGCAGTCTGTTTCCAGGGTCGCCAATTGGAGGCGGAATATGGTCTTGATCAGTTATGCGTCACTCACGCAAACAGCCTGCTATGAGTCACTGGCTGTTATCTGCATTTTCGACCCCACACCTATTTAGTTCAAAACCTACTTCCTTTAAAAATATGTCCCTTCTGAGTTGACAAGCTACTGGAAGCATTTCTAAAAGTAATTTTTTGGGATCTCCGCCTCGTTGTATCTGTTTGGATTTCTTCAATGTCCTGAAATCTGAGCGGGACATTGCAGACTCAAGACCAACCTCCACAGAATGAGTCTCAGAGACACTGTCACTCACGATTGTGGAGCACCCAAGCAAACACCACAACCTATCCTGCAGAACTATTCTACTTATACAGACCAAAGAGAGGCAGTATGGCTGGGGCAGTTACTATGCTCAAAAAGCTGTGAAACGCAGTCTCCATCATGAACCTCATCGTGCTAGAAGTATAGCATCAATTGGTCAAGGATGAAACAGCCTCATTGCAAACTACAAGCACAATGCCACAAGTTCCTTTTCAGGATGAACAACAAAAAAGAAGAAGATGGATGTTGACAGTGTCTACAATTTGATATGCTCATTGAGTCTCTTCGACGAGGCGTTTTCAAATGAAACGGACATGGAGCGTATGATAAACACCAGACTGATGTGGCACCTGGAAGAAAAACACATATTAATTCCACAGCAAGCAGGATTTAGACAACACAGATCCACTGAGGACCAGATCACTCTCATAGCACAGGAAATAGAGGATGCTTACCAAGAGAAAAAGCATACAGTAGTGGTTTGGGTGGATCTAGAGAAGGCATTTGACAAGGTGTGGAAAGAGGGACTTAAAGTCAAGCTAGGAAGAAGTGAAGTATCTGGAAAAATGTACGGATGGATCAGCAACTACCTCGAAACAGCCAGAGTTCAAGTACAAGGGCAGATGAGCAAAAAGGTGACACTGGAGCAAGGAGCACCCCAAGGGGGAGTACTGTCACCCACACTTTTCCTGGTGTATATAAATAACATCATAGAGAATATACCAAGAAGAGTCCACAGCTCCATGTTTGCAGACGATCTGGCTATGTGGATATCTGAAAAAAATCTCACGGTAACAAACAATTGGATGCAGCAGGCCCTAACATCGTTGGAGGAGTGGGCGAAATCATGGCTGGTCAAAATAAATGACGAAAAAACAACATGTACGATATTCTCGCTTTCAAATAAACCACAGAACACCAAATTAAATCTTAACGGCAAATATCTGCGGCCAAACGACAACCCAAACTACTTGGGTGTCACATTTGATCGGCACATGACATGAAAAAGTCAGATCGAGAGAAACCAAATGAGAGCCAGACAAAGAATGGCAATCATGAGGAAACTTGCTGGCACAAGCTGGGGAGCAGACGAAAGAATACTGAAGAAACTGTACACTGGAAGAGTGAGACCAGTTCTCGAGTATGGCATTGCGGCATGGGCAACAGCAGCAAAGGCGAACTGTGATAAAATTAGCAAACTTCAAAACCAAGCCATGAGAGTTATAACAGGAGGCATGAAGTCAACGCCAATTGTAGAACTTGAAAAGATTACAAATCTGCAATCCATGACCGACAGAAGAGACTGCAGAGCCCAGCAGCAAGCAGAGAAACTAAGAAGACTGACAGACCATCCAATGCATCAGAGACTAAATAGATTTGGAAAAGGATAACTAAAGCAGAGAAACATTGCAGAAATAGCCAAAGCAAAGATAAGCGAAGACTCTATGAACACCATAACAACACCAAAGCCCATCCCTACTGTACGCAAACCCACATGGAAGCAGCATATCATTCCGGAGGTGGTAGAAAATATACCAGATATTGGAAACAAAAACAGCCAGACTGAAAAAGAAAGAAGAGACATAACCCTGAGGTACATAGCGGAAAACTACCCAAGCATGGACTGGACCCATGCATACACCAACGGTTTTGTAACAAACACAACACAGAATGGAGGGGGAGGGGTATTCCTGAGCCTAACAAATGGTAGAAAAATAACACTGTCAGTGTCAACTGGAAAATTCTCAAGCAATTTCAGAGCGGAGGCAGAGGCACTGTAGGCTGCAGTAAAAGCAATGCTGACAGGCGAAAGCAATGAAAGCCAGATAGTCCTGTTTACAGATTCCCTGGCCGTGGTTACAGCACTAAAAAGCTTGAAAAATACTGAGCTTAATGATTTAAGAGCAGTACTCTGTCAATTATGCCAGCAGTCCGCACCAAAAAGAGTAGTGGTACAGTGGGTTCCATCCCACTGTAACATCCAAGGTAACGAGGAGGCAGAAAGACTGGCAAAAGAAGGTACAAGACTACTACAACCAGATTCTAGTGTGACCTACGAAGAGTCGAAAAGGTTTATTAGGGCCAGATACATGGCCAAATGGGAAACAGAACATACTGGCTACACAAAAAATTATGCCTACTACCAGTTGAACAGGAGAGAACAGGTCGTGCGTGGTCTTCCGACTCCGCACAGGCCACAAGAGACTGAGGTACCATCTATTCAATAAACTGAAGATAGATGGCACTGACAAATGCACCTGTGGTACAGGGAAAATGACAGCTGAACATCTGCTGCAAAATTGCCCGACATACGAGGACCAGAGAAAGCACATGTGGCCATCATCAGTGCCAACACTAGACAAGCTCTATGGCAGTGTCGACAGCCTCAGGATGACAGCTGCTTTCTTCGAATAAATTCAAGTTGACGTCTGACAGCGTACGAAGAAGAAATGAAACGGACTTAACTGCACCAAATAAGTATACGTATGATGTTCATGATGACGTCAATTCTAATGTAAACAGCACATATCAACTGTCAAGTTTGCAAAATTACATTATCCTCCAACTCAGTTTCCTCAGCAGACCGTTGAAAACATGGCGGGCGTGATACGGAATCCGTCCAGAGTTGGTTCGCGACCGGTGACTTGGTTTCTAACGGCTGAAGGATATCAACCAGTTACCATTCATCGCAGAATGCAGGCAGTGTATGGTTATAAAAGTGTGGCAAACGTAAGCTCCGGCGACTGTCAACCCGAATTGCTGCATTAATTTTTGGCGATGGCATCTTCTGACACAACAATATACGCCTGACCTGGTCTCAGAGGATTTTTCGTTAACTCACGTCCTTCTTTAAACATCGTAATCCAGTTTTTCACTGTTGTCTTTGCCACACTTTTGTCACCATACACTGCCTGCATTCTGCGATGAATGTGAACTAGTCAATATCCTTCAGCTGTTAGAAACCGAATCAATGCTCCTTGATCAACTCTGGACGGATTTCGTATCATATCCGCCATGTTTTCAACCGTCTGCTGAGGAAACTATGAGTCGGAGGATAATGAAATTTGGCAAAAATTTGACGATTGGTATGTTTAAATCAGAAGTGACATCATGCGAATCATATGTATGATCACTTGTTGCAGTAAGGTCCGGTTTGATTTGAACATGCTCGTACTTCTGCGAGAGTTGTGTAAGTAGTGAGCCTGTTCTAAGTCTGAAAATTTCATTTTGATGCTTCGATCCAAGATGATTTATAGCACCTACTTAAATAGTGTTTATAGATGTATTAAAAACTATACTTCCAGTTTCGGTTATTGTTGGTGTGATGGCTTCCATTCTGTTGTTGTTGTTTCGGATCCAGCAGCATCCAAGCTCTCGCCCTTCTGCCCAATGCCATTTAATGGTATCTGCATGTGTTTATCAGTGGTTTCCATTCTAAATGCAGAACCAAGAGCAAAATATCTCAGAACCCTTACACCTCTCACACAATCTCTCTGTGATTCACCAAGAAAATTTAAAACAAAATAATACTGGAAAACTTGGATTGGAAGTTACAATGTAATAATACACACCTCTTACTTATAATGTAATTTATCATGATAAAAGTTTTTTTTACATAACAATAAATAAGCAAGGAAGCAAATACATAATTATTTATCAAATATGTAAAAAGAGAAAAGAGAAAAGAAAAAAAGAATTCCCACAAACTATACATTTTAAACATTTTAAAAATGATACATTTATATGTTAGTGACATATAAAATGAAAAGAAAACAGGCGTAACTACAACATATGAAGGATGGGCGGGCTGGGCCTAAAGATTTGACTTAAACAGGCCTACCACTTGTGGGAGACTTGGGTGTGACAAGAAAAATTGAATTTATTATTTAAGTAGATTTAGGCTAATATTAATTTTGTCAAGGGGTGTTTTTTTACAGCATGTTACAATTAGGGTCATATCAAACCTTGCTAGCATGTTCCAATTAAACCTCACCAACATGCTCCAATCAGGCCCCACCAACATGTTTCAATCAGGCCCCACCAACATGTTCTAATCAGGCCCCACCAACATGTTCCAATCAGGCCCCACCAACATGCTCCAATCAGGCCCCACCAACATGTTCCAATCAGGCCCCACCAACATGTTCCAATCAGGCCCCACCAACATGCTCCAATCAGGCCCCACCAACATGTTCCAATCAGGCCTCACCAACATGCTCTAATCAGGCCCCACCAACATGCTCCAATCAGGCCCCACCAACATGTTCCAATCAGGCCCCACCAACATGCTCCAATCAGGCCCCACCAACATGTTCCAATCAGGCCCCACCAACATGCTCTAATCAGGCCCCACCAACATGCTCCAATCAGGCCCCACCAACATATTCCAATTGAACCCCACCAACATGTTCCAATCAGGCCCCACCAACATGTTCCAATCAGGCCCCACCAACATGCTCCGATCTGGCCCGACCAACATGTTCCAATTGGACCCTCACCAACATGCTCCGATCTGGCCCGACCAACATGTTCCAATTGGACCCTCACCAACATGTTCCAATTGAGCCCCCACCAACATGCTCCGATCTGGCCCGACCAACATACTCCAATCAGGCCCCACCAACATTCTCCGATCTGGCCCGACCAACATGCTCCAATCAGGCCCGACCAACATGCTCCAATCAGGCCCGACCAACATTCTCCGATCTGGCCCGACCAACATGCTCCAATCAGGCCCGACCAACATGCTCCAATCAGGCCCGACCAACATGCTTCAATTTAACCATATCAAGATGTTCCAATCAGGTCCTATGAACATGCCCCCCCCCCCCCCATTTGCTAACAATGCACAGAATGTACATGGGCACAAGAAGACACATGAGCTGGAATGCTTTTTTTAATTTAAAAAAAGCTGCCCTCTGGGATAAAGTGTTAGAGACTTTGTTGTACTAGGCCACAGCTATTTGTGAGGTGAGGGGTGAACAGCAGTTCCAATTTCACCTCAACGCCTTCCACAATACTAAGTCTTGTATCTATTTACAGCTTAGTAGTCTGCAGCATGTCAAACCCTGCTTCTCTGCTATGAGAGACAACTGCTCTAAAACCATTCTACCACTAAGATGCTTGATCCATATATATATGGGGGATTTCGTTAAAATCAGTGGTAAACCATAGGATTTTTGTCTATTGTACGTGAAATAAAAGCCTAGCCTGCACATTGCATGGAGCCCTCACGGACAAGTGACGGTTACTCTCTATCAATGGAAATAAATGTTGCAATAAGTTTATTTTTGCTTTGTTTATATATATATATTTTTTTAAAAGTTATTGCACATCGCAAAGCGATGATGGCTACAACATCAGACGGTTTTGTCTTAATAATGTGATGTGCGTTGTATGAGGATTATAGTGAGGAAGAATATGTGCTGGTCATCAATCTCACTCTTATCCCGAGTTACCTTGGATCAGTGGCAAGACTATTGGTCAAGATGACTGGAGGTAACTCGGGATGCAGGCACTCTGGTCTTATCTCCGGTGAGACCAGGGATCACTTGAAACTTGGGGGGTTTGATCACCCACTGTTTCCGTTCATCACTGTGAGAAGCTAGTGTATTAAGCTCTTGACTATCATAATAGGCTTAACAAATTATGTTCAATATATTATGCCCTGGTATGACTAAAACGACTGTCTGTCGCTGAAATGGGCTGGGCGTACATTCATCAAAAGAATGTCAAACATCATGGGAGAATGGATAAAAGTGAAGGTCACTTTTGACTACTAATGTGCAGGGCCTACTTTGTGTTGAGGCCCCTTTGGACATGCCCTATTTGTAGTTACGCCCCTAAAATTCACATACAACCATGTTTAGGACCGTTGCTGCAGGTTTCATACACAAAAAAGGGCAATAGACAATGAGAAGTAACACAGAAACTAATATGAACATAGATTTGAATATGTTCCTCTTGATATGGTTAGATTATATGGTATAAAATGTGGCACTGTGTGTATGAGATTGGATACCTCATCATATAAAACAGAGAACTGCAGAAAAAACTACGATGAGGGGAGGTCAAAGATTAGCCTTTATATTTGTTTATTAACAAAATATGCACAATTAACTCATTCGCTACCGCATATGACTGGACGCGGTTTATAGATTTATTACTTATGGCCAGAAGTTTGGTATAGTTAGAAAACAAATCTAAAAATTGACTATCACATCAAAATTTGATAAGAATTCGTAAATTACTCTAAGAAATTACCTTTCCAAGACATTAACAATATTTGTATTTTTTAAAAATGTGATGTTATTGTAATATTATTTATGGATTTCTTCAGAATGTTATTTTGTACTCCACAGAAGTAGCTAGATAAATGAAAGCAACTATAGATATGAGTATATGTGCATGTTCTTGGATAATTTCTACTCATAATTGGCTACACTAGATCAAAATGATTAAATGCTTTAGAACTCCAGGCTGTTTGTAAACATTTTTATACAATCTTTTAAATAGTTTCTTTTCTCGCAGTCACATAACTATATCTACAAAATCATTTAAATATGCCAATAAATTTAGTTGTTTAAATAGAACATTCATTTACCTTCATAATAATATATTATTTTTTATTTTCAAAACTGTTGAAAATTGAGAAAACTACAGCTAAAACTACAGACAAACCTCTAGTTGAAAAATGTAAATATAAATTAATCAGGTCACAGGGTGTTTTTCTAATTTGGTAGTTAATGAGTTACGGTTAAGTTCTGGCTACTCCTTGTACTTTTGTACAGGCTTCCTGTTCTTCTTCTTCGTTCGTTCTCAATCTCCCAATACCAAGACCTGAAAAGGGCTTTGCAAGTAGCAGGTTGTTGTCCGGAGAACGGAATGCAGTGTGTCGTAGTTAACAGCCTGACTGCGATATTTGCATCTTTCAGTCCGACACATCCGACGTCAGCAGGAGGCTTCCTGTTGACAACTTAGTCCCCTCCTCTCCATCCATGGGATGTACAGGTCTTTTATTTGTTTTCTGGCTGATAGTTTCTACAGGATGTGATAGCTTGCCCCATGCCCAACCATCCATAGTAGCTTTTTTATGACATTCCTTACAGGTTGCAGGGTAAAAATTTTTTGTTCCAATTTCAGACTCTGGTACCACAAAGGTAATATAGGCTCCCTGCATGCAGCACAATTGCAGTTGTAGTCTCATACATTTATTGAATACAAAAAGTCTTGATAATTCTGAGCATTAATACAGGTTTGGATTTGTTTTCCTCTAGAATCAACATAACTATTAATTTATATGTGAAAAATATGTATGGCCCTTTTATGTGATATGAAACCTGAAGCAAATGAAACAGAAGCACACAAAAAAACTTAACAAAAATCATACATTTCACAATCTAGACTAAATCAAGTTTAGTAGGCAAACATTCTGTGACAAATGGTAACAAAGCTGCCAAAAGCAGTGGTTCTCAAAATATCAGGATATGCAATCTTCGTAAGTGCCACCTATTTCACAGACTTCTTCCCATGTAATGATGCGACAATCAGACGTGAATTATTTCGTTATCATATATGGGGGTATTGTTTCCAGGGATTTCTTTCTATCAAAGCTACTTCACAATCCAATCAGCAGGGTTTTAGTCTGTGTGAATGGTGGGTTGTGTATAGCCATGAGTTGGAGAACCTACCTTAGTCTTAGTCGACCTGTACATCTACTGGTGCAGATGCCCCTGTGCATGCTCCAGCTCTGGCATGAGCTGGATGTAGCCTGAAGAAGGATTTCCTGCTTAGTGAGCTAGGCTCGAGCAGCTTATTACTCCGCTGTGTTGGGACAAAGGCCGCAGAGGGTGGTTAACTGATGTGCGAGTTCATCTTACTAGAATTAAACACCAGAGAAAAGTAGACCCGCAGCTTGTTAGACGCCATCTATGCTGCTCTTAACAAACCACCTAATCATGGTTGGTGTTGCGTCATGTCACACAGTTAGTCGCCTTTTAAAACATGATCTCTATGCGGCAGTGGTGCTATTCTTACCTACCTTAGAGGGGCTAAATATGGATGTTCCAAAGCAACATCATTGGTACCCTGGACATGGACGTCTATAACAACCACATGTGGATCTGAGAGATAGGTATCCCAAATAACCCCATGTTGGTCTAGGATATGGAACATCAGAACCTCATGTGGTCCAGGACAGAGACCTCCCAAACAACCCCATGTGGGTCCAGGACAGAGACCTCCCAAACAACCCCATGTGGATCCAGAACAGAGACCTCCTAAACAACCCCATGTGGGTCCAGGCCAGGCACCTCCTAAATAACACCATGTGGGTTCAGGACATGGAACGTCAAAACAACCCCATACGAGTGCAGGTCAGAGACCTTCCAAATAACATCATTTGGGTACGAGATAAGGACCTCCCAAACAACATCATGCTGACCTGGGATATGAACCTTCCAAACACCTATTGTTATTGCTGGGACCCTTTATTTAGGACGATAGAATAGAATTTTGCATTCTACTATGTATGTTATTATAGACAAAAAAAGCGTTGTGCACGGGACTTGCTACCTAATCACGAGAAAATACGTGCTACACATAAATTAGCCGACAGATCCTTTGGCCAAGATTTCTTGCAAAAAAGCCAACTGAAATTATGGATGCACTGAATATTAAATTCAATGAGCTATTTGTATTCTGCCAAATTGTGCCTTGATAATTTTAAATCCAAGAATTTGAACAACTTCTAGATTCCACTCTGTACCTACCTATATACATTATAGTGTGTGCTTTATCGTATCATGAGCTATATGAGCCAACTAGGCAAAGGATAAGCTTCCATCCGATCAAATTATCCCTCACATATTTTTTTTTGTCGAGATTAAAACTACCGAACAATATCACTCACTTCAGACCTATTTATCTTCAGTTTCATTAACATATCACATATTATTTACTAGAATATCCATAATTTAATGATGAATACAATGGAATTGAGATATTGTATATGTGGGTGATGCAGATTAGTGCACAATAGATTATGGTACTATCATTTAGTTTACGACATGCATACACACACACACATAACATTGTTTACTCACAGCTCAATTATTCAGCTATTTACCCACATCTGAACAAGACAATTGCTTCTAACTGAAGATAATCCTTGTTGAAAGATGTTCCGGGAGTTTCACCTTATTAACTCAAATAATTTTCCCAATATTCACATTTTACTGAAGCTTGCCTTATTTTCAATAAAATCTTCAAATATTTAAACGTATCTAAACAAAGAACTGGCTTCAAACGTGGCGGAAATGTCTCCACTGCTTTCAGAAATGGTTGCACTTCCAGGATAAACAACATTCTCAAGTTTTAAAAAAAACTTGGAACTGACAAATGAGTGACTTTTTGTACACAAAACATCAGTGGGATCAAGGATATTGTTAAGGATTTTCAGATCATAGTGAATCAGTTAAGACTCAAACATATATGTATCAGCATCTGTGCTAGCCTTCACATTGGTTTAAATCATGTCTTGTTGTTTTGCTAAACCTTATTGTGACTGGTCATGTTTAAGAATTACGCATCTGATCAGCAGAGCCATCCAACACATATCCTCTTTTGGCATAAAATATTGAGGGACTCATATTTTTTTGAAGCAAATGCATGCTTTATTCAGCCAAGACTTTTGTACTGAATTAAAAAAACTGATTAGTGATTAGTTAGTAGCATTAAACAGTTTATGATATTTCCCCCATTTGTTGGTAACATTATGAAATGTCTCACATTTTTGTTGATTGCTTTATAATTACAGGAAATGCCGGTTGAAGTATTGAACTTTCCATGACAAATGCCCACTCACTATTCGTATCTGACCATTGATAGTTACAGACCCCTATTCGTATTCAGCCACATAGTAAAACCCCTATTTGGTGCATCCCTAACCGCAGTGGTGGATACCTGCTCCTACTGGATCAAAAAAAGGAATGATTCCACAAATACACCATCAGGTTTCTTTAATTAAAACTGACATTACCTCCATTCCCTGTGTCAATGTCTCTTGAACATTTCAGTATGACAAGTGTGTGCTTTGAATCCTCAACTTGATCAGGTTTTATTTTACACTTAATTTATCACTGTCTCCTGTAGTGACCCTGACCTATTTTCACAAACATCTCATTTCACATGCTGTGATCCTTCATTCTTATGTCTTGGTCAGGGTTGCAGTCCTTGTCTGACATTGTTGAAATGAATACACTGCTGGTAATGAGTAAAAGTGATGGGGTTCAGAGATTGACACATATAAGAAGTGTTCAACCTGATACCATATTCTCTATAGTTGCCTCAATCACAAAAAGGTTAACTAAACATTCTATACCATTATAATTAATGTAGACTATACTACAAAACATTGAAAAAAAATCACACACAAGATGTATATTTACAAAATAATTGCTAGGAATTGTTCTACAAGTGTCAGAAGACTCCAAGCCATGACACATACGGATGGACACGGTTGGAATAGCAAAGTACAAGAGATATAAAGATGCATTGAGGAGCATGACAATTGAATAAAATTGTAATAAACTGAACTCTGTCCTAAACAAACTTGGACAATGAGCAGCCTATGGGTGCTTATGGGCTACCTAGGTCAGTGAAACTCAAGACTTTCTCATTTGATAGACTAGGATTATTCTTTAACACTACCCAGAGACCAACGTACTGGAAGGCTAGCAACTTATGAGACATTTAACAAAAATACTATTGGTTGGTATGTATAGTTTTATGAGTAGCAGATTGATAGAGTGCTTACTTCTCATGGTAAAAGTACCAGGATCAATTCCAAGCCTAAAAATTAACCAGCCTACACAGGTGTGGGCAACAGATTTTAAATTAGGAAACAGATGGTTGTGAGGATGGTAGCTGATCCACAAAGAATCTGATACCTAGTCAAATGATGTCTCTAACACTTCATCCCGGATGGGCTGCCAAAGATGGATGTGACAAACCGAAAGGTGCGAATATTGCAGTCAAGCTGTAAACTAGCAGCACAGCGCATTCCATTCTCCAGATTACATCCTGCTGCTTGTAACGCCCTGTTCAGGGCTTGGTAGCGAAAGATTGAGAACGAACGCAGCAGAAGAAGAAGAAGATCCCGGATGGCAGGATTTGCAATAGGACCATTTTTATCTTTTTATTAAAGTACGATGAGCAAAAACTTAATATTATATATTCTGTTAGTACAAAAATATTACAGTTACTTTTTAACTCATCTCATTTAATACTAAAATATAAAATAAAGATTTCAAAAGAAATTTACATTTTTATTTTATACATTTACACTTGCATTTAAATTTACATTGGTTCTAAGCTGCGGTCATCGAACAGAAACCCCAATTCAAGTAGCACTGACCTAGAAGATGCCGACATGTTATTGGCAACAGCGGTTTCTGACTTAATTAACTTATGTATCAAAATACAAGTGCTTGTTCGACATGGTTGATCTGCAGACAGTAAACAAGGTAAATTGTCATAATACATTTTTTTTAAAACACACAAAAACTAAGTACAATGTTCCAACACTTCATCTCTGATGGCAAAAATATTATAGGACAGCTTCTATCTTACTTTTCACGTGGCTTGATATACAGATATCATATCGAGACATAATTTTACCCCATTTTTAGTTGCGTATCATTCTGGCCTCACTTGGGATTTTTTTATTCTATTAAAATCAAAGTTGTTTGCAATTCGTCCCAGACTGTGTGGAAACAAAAAGAAATCTTCACACACACATAAATTACAACATTTACATTTGATTCTTTTGTTTTTAGCAACAATTGCATGCAAAATGAGTTAGCAAAGTCTGTCGCTCAAGTATCAAAATGATTGAATGTGCGTTCAAGGGTAGCCTTAGGTTGATTAGAACAAATAGAGCCCGCACTTTACAAGATAAATTACAATTCATTTTTTCAAAACATTAAAGGGCTAATATCATATTTTTAAAAGCATGCCTACAACATTCTTTAATTTCGCCCCACCAACATTCTATAATAGAACCTTGCTGACATGAGATCCAATTGGACAAGACTAAAATCCTTCAACTAGGCCCCATCAACATTCTATAATAGAACCTTGCTGACATGAGATCCAATTGGACAAGACTAAAATCCTTCAACTAGGCCCCATCAACATTCTATAATAGAACCTTGCTGACATGAGATCCAATTGGACAAGACTAAAATCCTTCAACTAGGCCCCATCAACATTCTATAATATAACCTTGCTGACATGAGATCTAATTGGACAAGACTAAAATCCTTCAACTAGGCCCCATCAACATTCATCAATTGAACCCTGCCGACGTGCTCTAATTGGGCCTGTTATCTGCAAAGGCTGGCACTGAAGACATGCACATCATATTTCATTTTCCTTTTTTTTTTGAAAATCTGCCAATAACAAGGGCTGCAAATATGACACAGTTTTAAGTAAAAATTTAAATGGAACAAAAATTATGTTTCTATTACTGAAGAATTAATAATAGAGATGGAAACTAAATAATTAAATTGCTTTAGAAAAATATTGCTATATCAGGTTAATAGAAAAAGTAACCATAAATTTATTGACAAGTTATGGTTAGGGTTAGCAAGGCAGCAAGGAAGAGAACCGGATACACCTCATTAAGCCGAGACAATAAATGTTGAAGTCTCAATCACGACATCCCAAAAGGCAGCGTATGCCGAGAAACTACATTACATGTTACATTACAGATAGTTATATGCAGACTATGGCCAAGATGGTAAACAAAAGGGGAACTCAAATATGTAAAAGCTTGTTTGACAATGACACGGTAAACATTCAGTCCCAAATTTGTATGAAAGTTTTCATTCATATCATCTGTTCTGCTGAGCTGTAACATGATGTCACAGCAGCACTGGAAGTGGGTCGGTTATGTTTCAAGAAGAGACACTTATAACATCACATGTGGGAGCGAAGAGTAATCAGGGGAAAGTGAAACACATTGATCAAGGTGGGAGCGAAGAGTAATCAGGGGCAGGTGAAACACATTGATCAAGACTTCCACCTCATGTCCACATTTGTGTTCCTGGAAATGGGATGTGTCACAACAGTCTGGCCAACGAGGTTGGGGTCGACACTCTAATCTGTATAGCGGTGAGCTTACTGAGAAGCCTCGCAACTGCACTACAGCCAGAACCATAGTCCGCCTTCTCAAGTATGCTTCGGGATGTAAGAAGAGCCACTGTAACTTGATACCAATGAAACACAAAAAAGAAACTCAGCACAAGCAGTTTCAAACAACAACCATCACGAAAGCTGCCATGGATCCAGAAAGAAAACAGAAGAGAGCTCAACTTATGACAACATTAGTGAAAAACCTTGACACTGGAATGAAAATCATGAACCAGACTGGATAAAGTTGAGGGACCTAGAAAAACAATAACAACAAGAGGAACAAGAACCACCACTGCAAGTTGTGTTGAATCATTGACATTCTCCAGCATCTGTGACTTCTGTATAACTTTACTTAAACTTTGCGACACTGTATGTTCATAATTGACTTTGAAACTTGTAACTTTTCTGTTTGTTGGTCAATAAATATGATTTTCTTGTGTGTTCATACATAAATGAATAAAGAACTTGGTGGTGTTATTGTTTTTGTTGTGTCTTTGTTAGTTTCTGAGATACATGAAGATGAATGTGAAAATGTATGGAAACAAAAAAAATATTTGGACTCAACAGCTAGGCCTAGTCACTCTGAAAGAAATCCATGGAAACCACAACAATGTATCGATACTGCGTTTATAATTTCGGCACAACTGTTAGTTTCCAATTCAAACATAGTTATTACATATAAACAAACAAAATAAACAGATCTACCCGATAACGATTTTTCCCAACAACCTACTTTGGCTATCTAAAAAAATTGGCCGGCTCCAATCCTCGTAATAAGATAAATCGTTTTAAATCCATTTGTAATCTAACATACAATACGTTTACCAGAAAAAAAACCTGTGTAGATGGATGACATATTCAGCATTAAAAAATGGCTATTGAAAGGGTCACGGTCATTAAAAAAAAATGTCCAATTTGTAGGTCGAGCGTGTCAAAATTGGTTTGCCATAGCATGCTAAATGTTAACATAATGATGTTGCTGGGCCTATTCACAACACCAGTTAAGTCTCATTTTACTACATACAGAGTAGGGTGAAGTGGTTCTATTCTTCATTCCCTACAAGTGCCCTGTGATCATGACAAAGAAGACAAATCTTCTTTGAATTGTAACTAATTTCATATAACACTTCCTAATCTGACATGACTAATGAAAACCCTGTGTAGAAGTGGTCCCCAAACACTTGTGAGAAGAATCATAAATTGTGACAAAAATTTTCTCTGCAATTCTAGTTCTCTTTGATGCAAAATATAGGTATAGCAACAGCTAGAAACAAATCTGAACATCAGATATCCTAAAAACTTGACAATCTAAAAAAATATTGTCATTGTTTTATCAATTAATTTGTGCATTTGTCTATACAATTTTAATTTTATTAATGATTTCATGGACTGACGATATTGCAAATTGCAGTAAGTAAACTATTATAATGTACATATTTGTTTCATAATTTTTCACCCCTAAATTTGAATGTTCAAATTACCGCATAAAAACCAAAATAATCTGGCCCAAAAACCCCTAAACAGCCCAGAGTTTCTTACGTTTTAGTTTGAAGTTATTCTTCTTGTTCTGCTTTGTGATAAAGACATTTCTCTCAGATTATCTTATTTTTTTCTTATTATGCCAGAGTCAAGAAGACTTGTACCCTGCTAAACAGATCAAATTTTAAAAAAATGAATATTCAGACCATTACAATTTTTCTAGACCAATTATTTTGTAAAAAGACCCCAAAAAAAAAAGAAAAGAAAAAATTCTGAGTTCATGCAAAACGATCAGAAAGTTAGTTAATCAAAATAGATGCTACTGTTAAATTATTATTGATAAACCAAATTTCTGACTAGTGCAAACGCGCACATTTTCATTCCTGGCTAACATGCCTTTTCATCTAAACAATCATCAAGAAATGATGGCTAAACCACTGACAAAAAAAAAGAAAGAAAAGAAAAACACATCTACAGCAATAGTAAAAACATGGTGTGCATTTGATCAACATTCAATTATTAATACAATATATGCCAAACAGTGGAACAGTTACAATCAATATAGATTCCATCTTTTGACAAATGTGCAGGATTTGAAATTAGACAATTGTTTTAGCTAGCACTGTGTAACAGGGATCTCAAACTTAAATAACCATGAGGGCCACATGAAGTCAAATTAATGGACCAAGGGTCATGTTAAGTCAACTTAGTGGACCAAGGGCTACATGAAGTCAGGAAGGGCTACATGAAGTCAGGAAGGGCTACATAAAGTCACGACGGGCTACATGAAGTCAGGAAGGGCCACATGAAGTCGTTAATGCCCCAAGAGCCCCATGAAATCAAGTTAGTTGACCAAGGGCCACATTGTCAAGTTAATGCTCCAAGAGCCATATGAAATCAAGTTGGTGGATCAAGGGCCACATAAAGTCAAGTAAGTCAACCAAGAGCCACATGAAATCAAGTTAGATGACCAAGGGCCACATTAAGTCTTGTTAATGCCCCAAGGCCCACATGAAATCAAGTTAGTCGACCAAGAGCCACATGAAGTCAAGTTAGTTGACCAAGAGCTAGATAAAGTCAAGTTAGTTGATTAAGAGCGACATGAAGTCAAGTTAGTGGACCAACGGTCATATAAAGTCAAGTTAGTCGATCAAGAGCACATGGAGTTGTTAGTGGACCAAGGGCCACATAAAGTGAATTTAGTGGACCAAGAGCTACATGAAGTCAAGTTAATGCCTCAAGGATCACATGATATACAGTTAACTGACTAAAAGAAGCAATCATTTGAAAGACCAAAAGGACGTACGAAGATAATTTCAATAGTTCAAGGTCTGCAGCAAAGTAAAACCTTGAAACATCTGATAACGACAGTGCAGTAGAGTGCTTAACACTTTAAAGTCCAGCCTAAACTGATTAGATTTCTGCCAAACTGATTAGATTCATGTCTTAACTCTTTTAAAGTCCATCCTAAACTGATTAGATTCATGTCTTAATGCTTTATAGTCTGGCCTAAACTGATTAGATTCGTGTCTTAACGCTTTATAGTCTGGCCTAAACTGACTAGACTCCTGCCAAACTGATTAGATTCGTGTCTTAATACTTTATAGTCTGGCCTAAATTGATTAGATTCATGTCTTAATCTCTTCCCAGTCCTGCCAAACTGATTAGATGAGTGTCTTAACCCTTTACAGTCTGGCCTAAATTGATTAAATTTGTGTCTTAACCCTTTATAGTCTGGCCTAAATTGATTAGATTTGTGTCTTAACCCTTCCTAGTCTTGGCAAACTGATTAGATTCGTGTCTCAACCCTTTATAGCTCAGCCTAAACTGATTAGATTCGTGTCTTAACCTTTTACAGTACAGTCTAATTCATAGGATTCATATGGCTTGGCTTCGTTCGTTCTCAATCTTCTGCTACCAAACCCTGAAAGGGCTTAAGTAGCAGAATGTAGTTCAGAGAACGGAATGTGTTGTGATTCACATCATAAGAAACAAATCTTATCAATAAGGCTGTTAAGCCTAGGGCTAAGTGCATTGCGTCAGCCGTTGTAAGCCCATGCCGATGAAAGATTATTATGTTGTCACATGGCTTCCCTTGTGCTCTGTAGCCATACATTCTTGCATTTTAAACTATTAGTGGAAGTTCACCAGGGTGCATTCTCATGAGATGATTGAACCATTATATTTTATGTCTGGAAACGTACCCAACACAATTGTTAGTTCTGACTATATTTCAAATGTCCTCATTTTGCAATCATACTCTCATGGTGACAGTGATGGTCCTTTTTAAACATTTTATCTCACACATACAAATTATACTATCACATCCTGATCTTGATGACCTGTTTCTCAGCGCAGCTGAGTGTCTCAACTTCGTCTTTGGCCCTGTCTTAGGCCACAGAAGTCGAGTGCGTGGTAAGTACTCCTCCAGAGGCATTTCAGATGTTGTAGCGTACAGCAAGGGAATCTGACCAATACATTGAAGGCCTTCCCCGAGGTCTCATCTTACCTTGGGGGTACCAGACTGCTGTCGCCGTGCTCCATCCACCATCGTTTCGTCATAACATGTGACCTGCCCATCTATGTTCTGCCTTGTCTGCATGGATTACTGAATCATTCACCAGGGACAATCCCCTTATGTCAAAATTGTGGAGACATTGCATATGTTGGTTCCGGAGAGTGATTCAGACTAAGCGTCTCTCAAGGGAAGCCTGGGTCACTCTTACATGCTTTTAACAAAAACCAAGTTTGGTACTAGTAGCACAGAGTCCGTATAAATATACTGTTTATCAACTGCCACTTTGTTAGCAAGCTGATGTTTGAATGCTTAAGTATTGGCGACAATTGGTATGTCGCAGCAAATGCTTTAAGACATCATCTCAAGCCTACCATTACAAAAATACTGATACTTGAACTCATGACCTCCCTTGAACTAATGGGCCTCACTTGAACTCAAGGATCTCATTTGAACTAACGGGCCTGACTTGAACTGATGGGTCTCATTTGAACTTATGGGCCTCACTTGAACTAACAGGCCTCACTTGAACTCGTGGACCTCACTTAAACTAATGGGCCTCCTTAAGAGCAATATTGTTTACATTTTTGTTGAGTGGAACAGTCGTTTTGCCAATCCTCAAAGTCTCTGTCTTCAATGTGTCAATTCCTGTACAGTTGCTCTATGCTGTATTAGCTTAAGTTCACTTAATTTACATTTTCACGTGTTATCAAATGTTCTTTTACCCTATCTTATATTTAATTGATATTTTCATTTTCTTCATCACCATTATTTCTTGTTTGATTGAGTCTTTTATTCTTCTCAACCTTTAATTAACTGTTATCCCAGTGGCTGGCTAAAGCGGTTTGGATGTCGGTTTTTTACTGTGAGTTCAAATCCTTGGTATGGCATAAGTTTTCTTTATCAGACGTAAAATAAAAACCTTGTTTTTACAGTGTATGGTGACTGCAGGGGCAAGCCACCTTTATTTCTCAGCCTTATAATACTTCTACTGGACCTCGGCAATGGGAAAAAACATCACAATGATAGTTTTTCAAAGTTAGTATACTAGTGATAGTTTTGTAAAGTTAGTATACTAGTGATAGTTTTGTAAAGTTAGTACCCCAAGACTCTGCCGAAGACGGATGTGTCGGACTGAAAAGTGCAAATATTCGCAGTCAAACTGTAAACTAGCGACACAGCGCATTGTATTCTCCAGACTACAACCTGCTACTTACAAAGCCCTGTTCAGGGCTTAGTAGCGGGAGGTTGAGAACGAACGCAGAAGAAGTACCCCAAGACTACTTTTTCCAATACATTCCTAGTTACTTCTGCATGCTCTTATGTATATCTTTATGATCTAGGTTTGACAAATAAGTATATCCCAAACCCATATTCATCACCCTTATTATAATTTGTTAGTTATTTTCATTTATGGTGATCTTTGTCCCTAATGAAGTCCATTGGCAAAAAAACTAGGTTCAGTTAATGTTACTGTTGAGATGCAGTGTCTGAAATATACTTGTCAATGTTGTTTTCATCTAGTCCCAGACTGATACTGAAATGGCCGGCCACGTGATAAGGTTTGGAGGGCAGCATGCAGCCAGAGGACGCCAAATGTTTGAGACCCCTGCTATACACTAAAATTAATTCATACACTTCCAGCAATCAGATTAAACAATGCCTGTCCACAGTTCATGTGGCACCTTCCATGCAACATTGTTGAGCCTGCTACAAGTCACAGGACTGGTATTTTTGTCAATATTTGAAGTTTTTTCCTCCATCATAGTAGTGTCTCTGCTTACAGCTGACTAACCTATCAAAAAAAGCACTGGTCCGCGTAGACGAGCTTCTACAGAAAACTGTTAGAGAGCTTTGAAGAACTATCCAGCACAAGCAACCTTTCCCCAGACTTTGCATGTAAATATAATTTTTAAATGGTTGAGATGAAGAAGCTGACTAACACCTTTTCCCTGCCGAAGATGGATGTGTCAGACCGAAAGGTGCAAATATAGCAGCCAAGCTGTAAACTAGCAACACAATGCATTCCGTTCTCTGGACAACATCTTGTTGCTTGCAATGCCCTATTCAGGGTTTGGTAGCGGGAGATTGAGAACGAACGCAGAAGAAGTAGAAGACACCTTTTCAATAGCATTTTTTTATATCGGCCTGACCACTGTCGGATTTTAAGAGGTCATTTCAAACTTTCAATGACAATCTTGTGTGGTGTGCTCGTATTTGTCGTATGGAAGGGCTCACATTTGGGAATAGACATTTTTAACCTACACAGACATATACGTATTTGTCACACAGACTCATTCATGTAAAACATATAATGTATGTTCAGATATCCTGCCCTTGATCGATCAAGAAGTCATTTGTTCTTAATCTCAGCTCTCACCCTCTTTGTGAAACGACCACAAGTCAGACCAACAATGAAAATGATACCAACAACAGTAAACAAAATTGCAATAAAGTAATTTCTGGCTGGCGAGGATGAAATCTCCTCAAATATTTCGGAAAATGATTCTGCTGGTGCCACCTGAAAAAAGAGAAAGAAAATACAAATGACATTGGAAAATGATGAAAAACATATTCAGAAAGGAAGGCTGGGAAAATATAGATGGCACAGGACAGAACTTTCCTCAACTGTGTGGCATCAAGCCCTAGCCTTCTAGTTTCCATATTATTTTTATTACGTCACAAACATTTAGACGTACCCATTTTTTGGTACACAGTTGACTTGTTAATCCTTAAAACTGCCACAAAGCACTAATAGTGTTCTGTTATTTTCTACTACAAACGTATTTATTACATCTACATAAACAAACTGAACAGATATATCTCAGAAAAATCTGTTGCAACAACTTAACTTTATCACCCTCAACGAAAAAGAAATTATTAAAAAATTGTTTTAAGTCAATCAAGTCATTTTTTTGTAATCAAGGCTGGAGGAAGTGCCCTCGTTTTTGATTCTGTCATTTCTATAGCAAAAACTGGAGTTAATACAACGAATACACCGATAAGTATATAGAAACACTAATATTTATTTGAAAATGTTTCGAGAGCTTGCACTCTGTAGCACACCTTAATACAAGACGAGGCAAGGAACATCCTGCCTGGTGTGTACGTTTTAAGAGGTGATGCCGAGCTCACATATTTTCGATTGAGATAGGCATGGTATCATACCAGGGAAAGGAGAAAACAAGGAGTGTTTTTTGATGACTTGATTCCATCCCAGTAGGTTCACTACATTTCCATACTGGCCATGTCTGTCTGCCTGTCATGAGTTTCCATGTGGGGTGTGTGTGCAAGTAGTGACTTAGTAATGTCTGCCATCATTGGTGGGGAACAATGTTCCTTACTTAACTTAACATCTTTATACTGGTATATTAGACTGTATACAACTAGTTTCTTTTACCCCTTGATCTAAAAATACCTATGTACAATCTATTCTTGAATGCATTAATTGATCCTGCTTCCACTATTTTCTGTGGCAATGCATTCCAAGCATTCACCACCCTCTGACTAAAAAATATTTCCTGGTATTGTTGTTGTTATCCCATAGCTGCTGAGCAAGCCTGCTCTTGGCAGCCCAATGCCATTATTATATAGATACAGGTCTACTTCAGTTGTGTCACTGCTCTGTACAATGTGTCAGCAGTGCCTGTAAGAATCTTTCCCTCATGTTCGCAAGCACCTTGCACTCAATGAGTAGGTGTCTAACTGTTCATCATGATGAGAGCAATGTCTGCACAAGTGCAGGTGCTTGGGATTGATGCAGTTCAAGTGGCTATTGACTCTGATCAAAGTCTCATACCAATGTCCTGTTCAGAACTGAAAGATGAGACTTTGATCTCTTCTATGTACTTTATTTATGTCATCGTTACTTTTTGGCATAACCAAGGTATAGTTTCTGAAGAATTCGTTTATCAGCTCCCCAATTTGTATTAGCAAGTCTTTTGATTAAGTTTAAACACTTGGTTGCTTTACTTCTGACATTGCAGATGTGGAACCCAAATTTCAACTGTCTGTCCAGATAAACTGGGGTATTCTCTTTTACTAGTAATTCCCCATTCATTTTGATGTTAATGGATCTCTTTACTTCTTTATGACTGCGGTAGAAGATGGTGTTTATGGTTTTCTCTGTATTTATCTTTAGTTTCCACAGTTCGCAGTATACTGAAATTGTTAGCAGAGCCATTGGATCTCATTGGAAAGTAGGAGCTGTTGTGGCGTGGGAGGGGGTGAGGGATATCGTGAAGGCATAGTGGGCAGGACATGACACAGCAACGAGAAAAAGGCCTAATAACAGGATAAAGAAGTGTGATCTGCAATGAAAGCACCCGAGGCTAGCGGTGAATGCACTCTGTGAACCTCATCTAACACCCCACTTCACCCTTATCGACACAGCGAACCTCTAAATGACCAAGGAAGGAAATGGCAAAGCCAAATACATCTATCACCCACGGGGAAAGGCATATCCAGTGTGCTCTTTGGGAGGCAGAAGTCTGCAGGAAAACACACAATACTTAAAAAATAAAATAAAAAAATTTCCTGGTATCTAATCTGGACTAGTCAGCTCAGAATGCCACTCTTCAGGTCAATGTATCTCTCAAATGTGGTGATATTGTAGTCCCCAGGCTTCACTTGCTGTAGACTTGCTGTGGATGTGGGTTTCACCACTATCTAATCCTCACTTCCCAATGACTGGTTGTTTGTCTAGCCTGAACCATTATTTGCCAGCTTCTAGGGAAGCTATAGTGCTTCCTATTTGGTCATAAGGATCATCTCATGCATCTAAGTGTCCTCCCAAATAGAACTGCAGAATCATACACACATGTAAGGGATACTACTTAGCTAGTGCAGTAAGGGCCCAGAAGTAATTGGCAGTTAGTGATGGAAGGTCTTATATGGCCTTAAAGTCTTTGGCAGTTAGTGATGGAAGGTCTCATATGACCGTAACCCTTTGAATCCATGATCCCGATGAACCGGTGTGTGTGTACATAACCCTCGCCCCGAGTCACCGGTTTGCCGGTAGAGTACACGTACCTTATAAGAACGGGCATATTATGGATACACACGGCAGAATTGATATACTACTTCCGAAATGTTACTTCAAAATGGTGGCGCCCATGAACTGATCACATTGCGACAAATTTTTACAATATTTTCACGTTGAAAAGACATGCAGAAAAACCAGTAAATGAACGTTCTAAAAGGCTAACAATGGAACAAGCTGTCGAGATTGTTCTCAATGATTCGGAGGACGATGAATTAGATTTAGATAGCAACTATTCTGAAACTGATATAGAAGTTGAATCAGATGATCATTTGAGTGATAACATGTGTTAATTAGACTCTTATGAAGCTACATTTTACCCTGTTCCTGATTTTTCTGGCGATCAGGCTGTTTTACAGGGGCGTAGAAGGGGGCGTCTCCCAGGTAGTGTCTCTAGTAAATTTGATGCAGGTTGGTCTCCAATAAATATATTCAGACCTGTGTCTGCAGTAGACAACATTTATGGAGCAGACATGCCCTAAGAACATTCCAGAATCTATTAATCCAGAAAGTAAAGCCAGTGAATTTTTTCAACTTTTCCTGGATAATGATTTCTGGCACAATTTGTGTGAGCAGACAACTCGGCGCGCTGAGCAGGTGAGTAGCAAGAAACCAACCAGCTACTAAGCCAACAATTTTAAAAGTGTAGTAGTGCCAGAGATGAAAGCATTCTCTGGACTGCATCTTCAAATGGAACACAGTGTGAGTAAACCACGTTACTAGGAGTACTGGTCTAGCTCGTCTGCTAACTTCGTGTCTCATACTCCTGGTTTCCGCACTGTGATGGACCGTGATCGCTTCCTTGCTCTCTGGACTTTTCTTCATCTTGTTGATGAGGAGGACCCAGCTTTGGATAAAGCAGATAAACTTTACAAAGTAAGGCCTATGTTGGATGTGTTGCTACCAAAATTTCGGCACTATTAATCGCCTTCACAGCACATGAGCTTAGACGAAGGTATGATCCCCTCCAAGAGCAGACTTGCCTTCAAACAGTATATCAAGTCAAAGTCCATAAAGTGGGGAATAAAGGCAAACACGGCCCATATGACATTAAAGTCATTGGCAGTTAGTGATGGAAGGTCTGATATGACCTTGAAGTCATTGGCAGTTAGTGATGGAAGGTCTCATATAACATTGTACTCATTGGCAGTTAGTGACAATTGTGACAGACATGTACCTACTTGTGCAGCATATTCCCATAATTCCTTCCTGCGTTGCAGCATATTTCGACAATTTCTGGTTAAAGTGTTTGGGGCGCTGTCCAGGTATGATAGCAGGCATGACATTTCTACATTGGGTAGAAAATCAGGAAATGTATTAAATGTCGTAAAGGCAGATAATAAAATAAGTATGAGTCAGTTTATACGAGGGCACATATAAAAGAAACAACTTACTTCATGACTAAAAATGGCTTCCTAAGAGCGCGGTGGTGAGTGGGTGCAGTATCCATGCATTGTATGGATTTAAAAGGAGAGAAAACAACACAGAGATGTTATAGTCCAGGGCTTCTTGGAACCCCAGGATTCAGAGAAAGATCTCTAGAACATCCACAAGAGATTGTGATTGCACAGAAACAAAACAATATTGCTTTATAAAAACTAAGCTCAAAGCTGTGGGCAGAGACCAAGCAGTCCTGTATGTCAGTCAGTGGGCATAGATCAAGCAGCCCTTTATGTCAGTGAGCATATATCAAGCAGTCCTGTATGTCAGCAACCATATATCAAGCAGCCCTGTATGTCAGCAACCATATATCAAGCAGCCCTGTATGTCAGCAACTATATACCAAGCAGCCCTGTATGTCAGCAACCATATATCAAGCAGCCCTGTATGTCAGCAACTATATATCAAGCAGCCCTGTATGTCACCAGCCATATATCAAGCAGCCCTGTATGTCAGCAACTATATACCAAGCAGCCCTGTATGTCAGCAACCATATTTCAAGCAGCCCTGTATGTCAGCAACTATATACCAAGCAGCCCTTTATGTCAGCAACCATATATCAAGCAGCCCTGTATGTCAGCAACCATATATCAAGCAGCCCTGTATGTCAGCAACTATATACCAATCAGCCCTGTATGTCAGCAACCATATATCAAGCAGCCCTGTATGTCAGCAACCATATATCAAGCAGCCCTGTATGTCAGCAACTATATACCAAGCAGACATGTATGTCAGCAACCATATATCAAGCAGCCCTGTATGTCAGCAACCATATACCAAGCAGCTCTGTATGTCAGCAACCATATACCAAGCAGCCCTGTATGTCAGTGACCATATATCAAGCAGCCCTGTATGTCAGTGACCATATATCAAGCAGCCCTGTATGTCAGTGACCATATATCAAGCAGCCCTGTATGTCAGTGACCATATATCAAGCATCCCTTTATGTCAGTGAGGGACGATGATGCTAACGTCTGGTGAGGCAAAATACACTGATCAGACAATGTTAGCCAGGGCCAGAAAAAATATACTGGCCAAGACCCTCGCCTGACCTCTTCGTTAGACGTCCTGGAAAAGGGCTGTTGTCGAGGATAACAGTCTGGTGAGGTTTGACATAATCCCCCATAGTAGTGAGCGATACGCAGATTAAGCCAAGCATAGCACAACCGCCTGGAGGACCCCAGTCCACCTTCATCAGTACGCTCAGGATGTGAGGAAAGCTACGACAACCTGCCACTTAACGTCCTTTTTAGGGTGCACAAAAGAGTAAACCTACTCATAACAAACGTGAAAAATATGAGTGCTAACAAATAATTTAGTGGCTGCGGACATTTTCTTTTAGTGTAAAGGTTTAAAAAAAGGCTAACAATTCTATGTTCTACTTTTTGGCAGGATGGTGAAGGGATGTCTGGAACCTAACCAATCAAATGAGTGGGACCCTGCTGTACTGGAGTGCCCTAATTATTTAATAATAGGGCCTTACTGAACTGGAGTGCCCCTTCTATACGAGTGGGGTCCTGCTGTACTTCTTCTTCTTCTTCTTCATCATACGCAGTCAGACATCAACCTAAATTTTTTTGAAAAAAGCAGCCGTCATCCTGAGGCTGTCGACACTGCCATAGAGCTTGTCTAGTGTTGCCACTGGTGATGGCCACATCTGCTCTCTCTCTGCTGTACTATAGTGCCCTAACTATTTAAGCAGGGCCTTACTGAACTAGAGTGCCCCTATGTAAGCCGGGCCTTATTGAACTAGAGTGCCCAACTATATGAGTGGGACCCTGCTGTACTGGAGTGCCCTAATTATTTAATAACAGGGCCTTACTGAACTAAAGTGCCCCTATGTAAGCCGGGCCTTACTGAACTAGAGTGCCCCCATGTAAGCTGGGCCTTACTGAACTAGAGTGCCCCTATGTAAGCCGAGCCTTACTGAACTAGAGTGCCCGCATGTAAGCCGGGCCTTACTGAACTAGAGTGCCCCTATGTAAGCCGGGCCTTACTGAACTAGAGCGCCCCCATGTAAGCCGGGCCTTACTGAACTAGAGTGCCCCTATGTAAGCTGGGCCTTACTGAACTAGAGTGCCCCCATGTAAGCCGGGCCTTACTGAACTAGAGTGCCCCCATGTAAGCCGGGCCTTACTGAACTAGAGTGCCCCTATGTAAGCCAGGCCTTACTGAACTAGAGTGCCCCCATGTAAGCCGGACCTTACTGAACTAGAGTGCCCCTATGTAAGCCGGGCCTTACTGAACTAGAGTGCCCCCATGTAAACCGGGCCTTACTGAACTAGAGTGCCCCTATGTAAGCCAGGCCGTACTGAACTAAAGTGCCCCTATGTAAGCCAGGCCTTACTGAACTAAAGTGCCCCTATGTAAGCCAGGCCTTACTGAACTAAAGTGCCCCTATGTAAGCCAGGCCTTACTGAACTAAAGTGCCCCTCTGTAAGCCAGGCCTTACTGAACTAAAGTGCCCCTATGTAAGCCAGGCCTTACTGAACTAAAGTGCCCCCATGTAAGCCGGGCCTTACTGAACTAAAGTGCCCAACTATATGAGTGGGGTCCTGCTGTACTGCAGCATTCTAACCATTTGAGTGGTGAATTGAAACGCCCCAAATTGTTACATTTCAAAGCCACGTCAAAAACAAACACTGCTATTCCACGATGAAATATGAACACTTACGGCGTCCTTGCCCTTGAGGTATCTCTTTGCAGTTAGTGGTCAGATCTTGCTGGCACACAGAATTGAGCAATGGGTCAACGTGCACATCTATCCTACTTTCTGCAATTGCATAGGCAAGCTCCTGAGATTTCAGAAACAACATGGTCATTCAAATGATATAATCAAAAATTCACCGGAGATTTTCCTGGGTTTAAAAGAATAGAATCACTGAAACCTACTAAGCATGCTGCAAAAGGCAACTACAGAGGGTTGTGCAAGCTGCCAGCAACTTCCTCATGTAAGACCGTTGCTATGAAACCACTACTGTAAATTGTAAATGCTCGGATACAAGCTTCCAGTTAAGTGGCTAAAATAATGGTGGCATGAAAAAGAGAATGGTCATTATCATCATGGTAATCACCATCATAATAGTAGCATCCTCATCATTCTCACTATCATCATCACTACTACCCTTATCTCCATCACTATCCATTATCCTTACCGCTACCATCATCACCACCAACATCACTGCTACCCCCATCCTCACTATCACTACCACCACCGACATCATTATCATCAACGTTATCATCAACACTCCTACCACTATCATCATAATCATCACCATGACTACAATCCCCATCACACACGCCCATCATCCCTACCACTACCACTATAATCACCCCATCATCATCAGCATCGTCATTATTATCCAAACCATTATTATCACCATGACCCCTGTCATCATCACCCCCCCCCCTCCAACCATTATCAGCACCACCACCATCCCCCACCATCATAACCACCACCACCACCATCATTATCCTCACCATCATGACATTAACAGCAATTGTTACAGTTAAACTATTCTTTACTTCCTTTTCAGGCCTCTTTAACACCAATGAATGAACTCTCACCTTCTTACACTCAGAATCCTTCAGATTTCTAAAATTTCTCTTCAAGCATTCCATAATGGCTCCATTTCCATAAACATTGTAACTGTCCCCATCATCCTCTGAATGCATTTGTTTCAAATTGGCAATCTCATTCAAGCAGAAGCCTTTAATCTGGAAATTCAAACAAACAAGTGATGGAAAAAATGTATACACTTAACCCTTTACAGTTCCTTCAAAGGCCAAAAACATTGTTATTTTCACAGATTCAATGTCAGTGCTTCAAGCATTACAAGTTGCTGGTCATTGTAGACCTGACCTTATCCAAATATCTCTAGACAATGACCACATTATCACTTCCAGTGTTGTCAAAATAATTCTGCAGTGGATTCCTGGACACTCAATCACACCTGGCAATGATAAGGCAGACAGATTAGCAAAGAAGGGATCAAAAACAACTTTACAAACAGCTAATAAAAACAGCAAACAAAGAAACTTGGCTGAACAGATGGGCCATGGGAAACACAGGGAGGGAGGCATGGCAAGCCCCAATCCAAATGACAGTATAAATCAACTCACAAGGAAAGATCAAAACATCATTTTCTGACTGAGAACAACACATTCTATTAACAAGCACCTGAACAGAATTAAACTACAACAGACTCATGAGTGTCAGCTGTGTACACACCCATATGAAACCGTTGATCATATTATCTTTGAGTGCTCAGCGCTAAACAATGTTTAGGAAAATGCTTCTTTCTCAGAGGCCAGATAAATGGAACACTTTGTATGGCACTAGACAACAGCTGATAAACATGTGCACATACCATTATATAGCATTGGGCCAAATGGTGAGAGCCCGGGTACTGCTGGATCCATAATGACGACAACAACAACAACCCTTTACAGGCCCATTCGACTGAAATCGACCACAGACAAAACGTTCATTTCCACCTGATTGAACTTCTAACTCTTGCGTTACTGTAATTTAGTTTGTAGAATTTCAGGTTTGTTTGTTGTGTTCACATTATTTCTCTAATCACCAAGGCGGTGTGCGTTGCACTGTGGTTTTTATTTTGCGCCTGTTGGCCTAGTGCATCCGACTTCAGCATCCATTTAATGTAAAAGCCTGCATTTTCTAAGGGTTTGCTTCCCCGGGGTAACGGCCGGTGCTGTGATGGGGATTGAACCCAACACCTTCTGGTTGTGAGCCATGTCACTTAACTACTAGCCCACGCTGTCCGATGAATTTCAGGTTTGAAATCACTTATGATTTCAGTTTGCGAAGCTGTCGTATAATGTAGAGGATGCCAGCACAACAAACTAGAATAATGTCCCATGGAAGCAAAGAGATAGAGTCTAATGAATATTCTGATCAACAAAATGGAAAAACTAGTGCATGGCACATAACAAAGAAGAATTTTTGGCTTGACCAATAGGTCACTTACATCTGACTTGCAAGTCTTCATAAGGACTGGGTTCAGGTTAATGTCCAAAGCTGCCTCTTTGATACGAGACTGGATCTCATGTTCACAGTCTCTTGTCAGGATCTGTTAGACAAAGCACAAAGTAAAGAATTTAAATATTACTTTTCGTCAAAATCAGGTCACAAAAATCCCAGCAATTTGAACTTTACTTTTGGCCAAAATCTAATAAGAAAAATCCAATCTTGCCATTTATTTCTATGAAGATTTGGCCAGAGGCAAAACAAATTTTACCATTCATTATTTCCCCTTAAAATATAGTATTTTTTCAGCGCCCTGAGAGAAGTGAACAAACTAAAATCAAGTTATCCTTGACAGTTGTAACAGATGTGTACCAACTGATAAAGGTTTCTTCTTCCATCTTCACCGTCAGACATCAATGGCTTCAAACAATTCATATGAGTCTATTTTTTATGTGGCAAGTTGCGGTGCACTGGGGCTCAGTGCATCAATCTTCAAGATGACTTTGTTTGAAGCTGCTTCCTTAGCCTTTAACTGTCCCCAGCCTACCCGCAAGGCAGAAGTTGTTTGATGTTAAGAGTTGTCTCTCCAAGGAAAGTTGTCTTATCTGGAGTCTATACTTCCTGATCAAAGATTTGAATCAATGACTCTTTTGTCAATCAACTGTCCACTTATGTCAATTGATGACATCAATCAATTTTAACTTTTGTGTTGGACATAATTTCTTTTGATTTCCCAATATCCCCAATGCAATGTAAGCTCCTATCGCCTTCTTATTTTGATATATGTACCTGTACCTCCTACCTTGTCTGTATTGCTACCAAGATATTTCCATATCTTGTAGCACTATATCTCCCAAAGCAAGCAGATTGTTGTCAGTTGCATTTATTCTAATAATCACAATTTTTTTCTCTGTCACCTCTCTTCAAGTATACTTATTTTATTTTGCATGTTAGACAACATGGTGAGGTGCAATCTTCTTGACTGCGCTATCAGTGTGGCTGTTGCTGTTTTTGGCTGTTGATGTTTACAATCTATGACTAGGGGGACATGAAAGAAGTCTGCAAATAGATTGTAATTAACACAGCAATCAGGCATTCCCTGGAAATGACTGTTCAGTCGGCCAATCCTTTCACTCCAAGGAAATGCCAAGGAAATAAGAAGGTAGACAAAAATAAGGATTTTCAATTAAAATCTTACGCCAGTCCTGCTGTATGGAGAGGAAGACCTGGAGGATGACCAAAAGCAATGACAGGAGATTACAGAGTTTTGTCAACAGATGCCTGAGAAAGATTCTTGGTATACAATGGTTTGACAAAGTTACAAACGACTGTGGGAGAGAGCGGGACAAGGGAAATTGGAACAGGAAATCTTAGGAAGAAAGGGGAGGTGGATGAGTCTTACATTAACCTTTAGCAAATTTGACCTAATCAATTTCTGAATTTCTCGCTATGGTAGTCGACTTTAAATATTTGTAACTTTTCTGTTTGTTTGTCAATAAATATGATTTTCTTGTGTGTAGAGACACAATTGAATAACGAACATGTGGGTGTTATTGTTTTTGTTGTGTGTTTGTTAGTTGCTGAGATACACAAAGATAAAGTTGAAAATGTATGAAAATCTCGGCAAAAATTTAGATTCGACCGCTAGGCCTAGTCGCTCCGATAGAAAACCATGGAAACCACAACAACGCATCAATACTGTGTTTACAATATCAACACAACTGTTAGTTTCCAATTCAAATGTAGTTCTTTCATTTAAACAAAAGAAATAAAAGATCTACTCGATAAAGATCTTTCCCAACAACCTACTTCACCTTTTGCAAAAAGTCGGCTTGCTCCAAACGGCGTATACAAAATTAAAACTGTTCAAAAGCCATTTGTAATCTAACATTCGATACTTTAACTGGCAAAATATCGTGTATATATGGGGGACGTATTCAGCAGTAAAAAATGGCTGTCAAGAGTAGCTCATTTAAAATTAAAAAATTATTTTCCGCACACCGTTTTTGTAGGCCGAGTAGGTCCGCTAGGGTGTTACAAGGGTGTGCTAAAGGTTAAGAAGGCCCCAGGACAGTATCCTCAGGGAAAGAGAGGCATAGGCAGACCAAGTAATACATGGAGACGAGATCTGGAAGCAGAAGTAAGGAAAACAGGAAACAGCTGGAAGGAAGTGGAAAAACATCGCACAGGACAGAGCTGCTTGGCGAGGCATGGTTGATGGCCTAAGCACCCCTGGGTGATAGACGGCGAAAAAGATTCCTTTCACTACCAAAGCACCAAGGATCATAAGCCAACCCTCATTATTTCAATCAACATTGATGGATTCTCAACACAAGAAGGTCCCGACTACCTGATGATCTGCCCACAAACCTTCTGGAAACATGCAATTTGGATGACATATTGAGGGGGAACATCAAGGCAATCCATGTGGCCGAACATTGAAAACATGGCACCCAACACACAAACAAAAATGACATAGATGGAAACAACTACGATAAAGGTATTCTCATAGACGTTGCAATCAAGGATGTAGTTTTAAATTCTTTATTGTTTTGGGGGGGGGGGGGGGGGGGGGGGGGGTCTTAGCTCCCTTTCCTGCTATTTTTTGCATTCATTTGTTAGTCAGGTCCCTACTTTCAGCTGAGTAGACTGGGGAAGGCTGTGCGCAGTGTATAAACTTACCTTAGTTTTCGAAGCATATTTCTTTTTCAAGCAGTTGATGACTTTTCCTTCCAGCTCTTCATCTTTAAATGAACCATCATGATACACATCTGCACAAAACTTTGGAATGTCTAGCCTACACGCCTTCTGCAAATGAGGGTTAAGTCGAATATCTGAAATAAAAAGCAAATAATCCTGCATTTAATAAGTTGTCACATTTATTTCATGGTAATGGTAGCAACAAGTAAAGGTAGTCCCATACTAGACACTGCTGTCAGGGATGACATGTTAGAAAAACTTCATTGTCCAAGACCACAGCTTGTTTTTGATGTAGTGATTTTAGGGTTTAGAGGGAGACACAGTGTGACTTAGTATACTGAAGTCTTAAAGAACTTCATTCCCTAACAGTAGTGTAACTACTTTGGGGAAAACTTTACCTTTCTTCTTCTTCATCGTTTGTTCTCAAACTCCCGTTACCAAGCCCTGAAAAGGACTTTTGCAGGATGTAGTACAGAGAACGGAGTGCTATGTATCTTAGTTTACAGCTTGACTGCGTTATTTGCACCTTTCGGTGCGACACATCTGACTTCTATGGCATTTTTGGGTACCGGGTTAGCCTTCCCTCTTTGATTCCTTCTCCTTAGCCAGTATGCCTTCTTGCAGTTCGTTATCCAGGATCACCACGTGGAGGTGGAGAAACGTCTTGGCAGCTCTGGGTCGTTGGTCCTGACGCTAGCAGTCAGCTTTGAATCCCAATCCGCTATAGCTCATGCACTGCTCAGCATCTAGATTCAACTTTACCTTTAATAATATTTACCATTTCTTATTTGGTCCACTCTAATTTATAACTGGCATATGTCTCACACTTTCCTGACCACTTCCAGGTATCGCTGCTAACTTAAACTACTCATTTTACATCAGGCCTTGTTTTTGGTTGTGATTTATTAGCTATTTTTGTTTGCTCTTTATCCCTGATGACGGATTTGAGGCTATAACGTGCAAGTCGTTCTGTTTATATCCTGATGCAGTCACTGAGCCCTAAATGCATTTTATCACCTTTGACTGGATAATGTAAAAGTACAAATAGATGTGGTGAGTTGTTGTTTGTGAATGCCCACAATGAGTAGGTTACTCTTTTGTGCGCCCTGAACAAGGGGTTAAGTGGTGGGTTGCAGTAGCTTTCCTCACATCCCTCGCGGGCTGATGAAGGTGAATCCCCTCCGACCGTGGTCTGATACAGAACAGATCTAGATTGATCCTAATCAATGGATATTAGTAATCAGAATCACACACGTGTAGGCTTAACCACCGCTGCCCGGACAAAATTCAAAATGTTAAAAATCTACCCAATCTATTATGGGACCCTCACTGGCGCTATGGAGATCGTCCATTGTGTTGAAATTCTCCAAAAATATGGAGAAGAACAGAGTACTTATGGGTTAAACCGTGTGCAATAACGTTGATTCTTCGACTAAACTAAACTAAACGAAGTTGTCGTTCAAATAACAACTGATCCTTTTCAGAATAATCACCATCTAAATTCAATTTTTCAGCCTCAAAATCCTTGAAATCACTTTCAACGACTTGTTCTGTTGTTAGCCTTTTAGAATGACCATTTCCTGAAATTTTCAAAACCCCTTTTCATCAAGATAATGATCAAAATCCTCATGAAAACATTTTTTTTAAAAATATTTGCGATGTCATATTTGTTATTTCCAGAAATGTGTGTACTGTGTAGACATCACTACAATATGGTAAAATCCAAGCGGGACAGTCAAGAACATGTCTTAAAATAATGGTCCACCCGTCACACGGGTGGCTCGGGGAATTTACACCCATCTGATATATGGATGTCACAGGTTCAAAGGAAAAGACACAAAATCTCAAATGTTTTGCCTGACTGTAAGGGGTTAACAACTCAAAATCTAATCATGTCGTTCTCCAATGTTTTTATCAACAACAACATGAACACACAACAAAAATACAAAAACAAAGCTAACCCTGAGCTTGTTCAACTTGACGACGAAGCACAACCTGCCTGCAGCTGTCATCAAAGTCATCATTGTCCTTGTTTGCTTTCAGACAATTCAAAATGTCAGCCTCATCTGCACCAATTTCACAATATTGCTGCAGGAAGCAAGCCAAAGTGGCATTACAAATTATGAATGCATTTTATGAGTACACATTTCTTAGCCAAAATTCATGAAAGCAATCGTGGCAGTCCTACTATACAGCTCAGAAACACTGCACTCAATTAACAACAAATATTAATTCAGCATTTATTTCTATTGCTGGGATCCACTGGGAGGATTATAGAGCTAAGGAATAATGGAATAAAGGCCGTTTGACCATGTAATGTATTAATAAATGAAAAATGTTCAATTCTCTGTGAAGTACAGGTCGTCAACAAATAGAAGTCCTCTGGTACCGAGTCAACCGTTACAGCTATGTTAATGTCTTTCCTGTTTTATATTTGTTTTGAGATCTCTTCTCAATGTGTTTTTTGGAATGCCTTCACTTCTATTGCCCTGGGGATTCCAAAGCAGAGACTGCCTTGTAATGCTATAAACTGGTTTCCTTAGTGTGTGTCCCATCCAACACCAGTATCTTCTCCTTATCTCGAGTTCCACTTACATCTGTCTGGTTTTTTTCTAACAGCTCCATATTAGTGACCTTATCGTACCATATCAATCCATCTATTCAGTGCAAGCAATAGTAACATTAAAAATGAATATATATAGAGGAGCCAGACAGGATTATGTCAAGTAAATAGTACCAGTTAAGTCTGTAGTGACAGTGAAGTCTATAGTGACATTCAAGCCAATAGCGACATTCAAGTCAATAGCGACATTCAAGTCTATAGTGACAGTCAAGTCTATAGTGACAGTCAAGTCTATAGTGACAGTCAAGTCAAAAGTGACAAAATATATCTAGTGGAGCCAGAAGGAATTAAGTCAAGTTAATAGTGACATTAAATACAATGACTCTGTTATACAAATATATTTCAAAGCTAAGCATTATTCAAGTAATGATCTTAAATGCTGTCATAGTCAAGGGTGGAATTGAGATTGAGCTATCATTCATGACTAAGTGCACACATAGGGAAGCACAGTACACAGCCTCTTGACAGCACAACTACAGCACCTAAACTTCTTGTGACGAGACTGTTCCTTCTAAGGAGGTGAGATGCAATTCTTTGGCATTCTAAAACCAGAATGCTACAAGTTGATGATGTCCATAAGCAATAGGTGTTAATTCACTTAGGAGAAGGAAAACTCCTGCTTCAAACCCCTTACTGTCTTAAAGGTAGACTTGTAATATTGTAATAGTCAAAGACTAGGGCAGGCAATATGTGGAAACTTCAAGGCTACTCGAGTGCAGATAAACACATGTCTTGTGATTGTTTCTCACGAACAAACATTCTTTGTTTACAACAACATGTATGCTACTTGACTGCAGATAAATCTTACTCTGTGATCATTGACACACTTAACACCCTTTTCAGAGCGCAGAAAAAAGTAATCTTACACAATATGGGCATTCTTATTCTTCATTCATTTTCAATCTCCCGCTATCAAGCCCTGAAAAGGGCTTTGTAAGTAGCAGGATATTGTCCGGAGAACAGAATGTGCTGTGTTGTACTTTACAGCTTGACTGTGATATTTACACGTTTTGGTCTGACACATCTGACTTTAGCAGTACCGGGTTAGCCTTCCCTCTTCGATCCCTTCTCTTTAGCCAGTCTGCTCTGTTATCGAGGATCACCACATGGAGGAGTAAAAGAGTCTTGGTAGCTCTGCTTCGCTGCCCCTGACGCTTGCAGTAAACACTGAGTCGCCGATTGCTGCAGCTCATGCACTGATCAGCACCTTGATCCCATATGGGCATTCAACAATAACAACAAATTCCAAATATAGATTTGTCAAAGGTGGATAAAGCCAGGCTTGTGATCACTTTGGTGTTTAAACTGTCAAGTGATTTCCTATGATAAGCTGAACAAATGTGTGAATTTTCAGCTTCAACTCTGTTCAGTTTAGTGTTCAATCAATCTTTCTTAAATGGGCGTAGAAAGGACAGCCATGTAATAAGTCCTCAAAAAGTTTGTTCATGAAGTCTACACATACACAGTGATAAAGCAGACTGAGCTTGTGCATGTATTTATTCAGTCTGTCGTGTCCTGTCCTGAGGCAAAGAATGGTGATCTGTCCCTGTCAGTCAAGAGTGTGGTAGCTATCACTGGGCTGCTTCTGTCTTCTTTTGACAGCCTGGAAAACTTTGTTTTTCAAAATGTGTCATTTCAATGACTTCTTGTTCCCTTCTCTTTCCTTTATTACCTGTCTATCTGTCTTCTCATTCTCCAGCATGCCACAATGGGATAGTAGCCACTCTGAACCATAGTTTGCTTTCTGACATCTACCTTGCTTAGTTAATTCCTCAGGTGCGAAGTTATCCACCTATGAAAGGTTGCAATATAAATAATGCTTCTGTGAAGATGACTTCCTGTTGGCAGGTCAACTGTAAAATATGACACAAAGCACCTTTTGCTAACAAAAGAAATCAAATGAATGAACGACGAAGAATATGGTGGCTAAATAAAAATGACAAACCTTAACCATTTTCTTGCACACACGCAACAATGTGTAATCCCCAAACATAGCATCGTCTTTCTGCAAAAAAGAAATTTCTTTTAACGAACAGTTTTAAAAGGTCAGGGTCATTCTATCATTATTAAAATTTTCTGTAACGTTAAGTAAAATATTGATGCCACCGTTCTCACGGCAACCACAATGGTGCAAAATCTCCCTCAGCAAATGACAAAGAATATGGATACAGATGATTGCAGTAGCCCAATGACTGTATATACTCCTGTTTCCACCCACTCAGGTATCTTTCTCAATACTTGCCTATGCGGTTACATTAATTACGATTAGTTATCACAACACTGATGTTGATATGCCTCCAAGAGGTGACTGAGAAGTACCCAGTAGCAAGACCTCATTCAAAGACAACTTAACGATTACCAGTATGTCATAAGAGACGAGTAGTTTCAGAAACAACAAACAACGATCTAAAAACTGAAGTTAAGAATTTTGACCTTCACGATTACATTAACCTTTACCAGGCTGCACTCAAATATTGATGTCATTTCACCCGCAGCTGCACTAATTTTCAGCACGTCATATCTTACTATGGTTGTTGACTTCTTGTTGAAGACTATACTAGAGGGTAGGGTAGAAGGCAGTCGTGAGAGCATGTAACCTTTTTATTAGTTGGCCAATATAGTCAATAGATACGATTTTGTTGTGTGTAGAGACATAAATGAATAAAGAACTTGGTGGTGTTATTATTTTTGATATGTGTTGGTTAGTTTCTGAGATACAAGAAGATGAAGGTGAACATTTATAATAAAAAAAGCACAAACATTTAGACTCACCAATTGGGGAACATCGATACTCGTATAATCCATCAAAATACTGCTACTGATCTTTTTAGGATAAGCCTATCTGTTAGTTTTCACTTCAAATGTATTTATGACATCTATATGAACGAACTAAACAGAACTACCTCACAAAGATTTTCTACAACTTACTTAACCATCCCCAATAATGGGCTGAGTACAGAATGATTGAAAAAGAAGAATATATCCTTTCAAAACTCTGTTTATCAAAGACGATCAACACTTTTGTAGCTAAAATTGGAAAAGACAGATATAATGGTAGTTTACTATCAAATCAGCAGCATTTTCATAAATATCTATGGTTCACCGTTTGTGTTATATATGATAATATAGTCACTTATCAACGTTGGCCAATTTTCAGCCCGTGGTGTGCAAACTGGGGTTTTATGTCGGCTATAATAACCGACTGTAGTGAAGTAAAGGTTAATTATGTTTAGTTATAACACCATCAATGCTGACATACCTTCTAGCGGTGATGGTAGGAAATGCCAAGTAATAAGACCTCACACAAAGACAACTTATCGGTTACCAGCACCGAAAAAAATGCAAACCCTATACTGCTGGGTAGGCTTAATGTCAGCCTGAAAATTCCAGAGCTGAATCTTCTACAAGACTAGTGAGTCACAGAAAGGAAACCACCAACAAATTTACTCTCTCGTTCTTAGCCTTGAAGGTGTCAATCAATCAATTGAAACCTTTTCAGCTCCCCAGGTCATCAACTTATAATACCAAGCCATTATCATATGTTGACCTGTCTATATCTGTGGCAGTTTCTGTGACTTAGTTTCTACAGTATGGGATTGCCAGTCCCAAGACCAACTGTCCTTAGTCGCCCCTTATGGCATTCATGGCAGTTTACAGTGCTACCATTCTTTTTTCCCTATTCAGGTGCCACTAACACTCAAGCAAACAAACATACTACTAATAACCAAATGAAAGCCTGAAAGGCAAAGCAGGGAAGATACGAGATAGCACTTTCTAAGGACCAACAAGATGGATAACCTGACAAAAAGATAGCTTTTAGCTACCTGGCAGCAGAGATGGAAATGATGACTGGCGTAATACCAAGACTCCAGCTCCAATGGATACACAACACTTGTCATTAGACTGTAGTACACATTTTAATTTACATTAGTGTGCTATTTATCTTATGTGCCATTTTCATTTATTGAAGAGTTTTGTGGGTTCTTTTCTCTCTCTCAATCACCCTGTCTCCTAAGATGGAGTTGCAGTGTGCCTTTTTGTGCTTTATTGTCCAGTGCATCTGACTTGACCACCCATTTTTACAAATGGATTATTTCTTATTAGGCCACTAATATGTTGAATCTGAAAATATCCATGTTTGGATTGTGAGCCATGTCACTAACAACTGCCTTACTGAATCCGAACATATCCATGTTTGGATTGTGAGCCATGTCATTAACAACTGCCTTACTGAATCTGAACATATCCATATTTTGGTTGTGAAATAGACTGCGCTAGTGTTGTCTGGCTAAAATATTAGGGATTGAAGTGGGAAGCCAAACCCAATCCCAAAAATGCTGTGCTGAAATCGGATATGTCAGGCTGAAAGGCACAAATATCACAGCCTTGCTGTAAACTATGACACAATGTCCCAAAAGTACTTTTCAGGATGAACACTGAAGAAGAAGATTCCCCTAAAATGATTAAAGATGAGTACTCGGCTTCATCACCGCCGGTCTCCCCATATGGCTTGATCTCTCTCCGCGGAACTGTATTCTCTCTCCGCGGAACTGTATGCCGCCTGACAAGAGCATCGCACTAAGCACGAACTCCGTAGCTACAGCGATGAACCCAGGAATGTCGGCAATAAAACCCATCATGAACCGACCGCAGCAGCTTAAATTCGAACCCCGATCGTCTGAACACGAGGCAAACAAAATGGCTTGACCACCACAGAGACCACCTAAGAAGATTCTCCTAGCAGGTCCCAATATCTCAATTCATAGAACAATGAATAACTTTGACACAAAAGAACCAACAAAATGAAATGCCAAATCGTAGCTGTAAATTGTCAAATCATGGACATTTTACTTGTTTATTCATACCTCTCTCTGGAACAGGACTTTGTGACAATCTTTAGTCAGCTTCCTCTTGTGAGCTCTAAGACATTCCACAACCTGGTCATGATGAGAATGAGAAGGTCACTGAATACAAATACCCTTTGTGAAAACAAGGCTTGAATAATAAAAGGTAAAGGCAGTTCCATAACAGATGCTGCCAACAAGGATGAAGTGATCATAACATCTCATCTGTTAGTTTAAGTTGCTCTCCAGTTCAAGACCTCTATTTGTTTCTATCCATGTTCGACGTAGTCATCCATTTGGTACTGTTCCAAGCATGGATTGAGAGTTCAACAGTTGTTTGTGAATGACCACAATGAGTAGGTTACCCTTTTGTGTGCCTTGAAAAGGATGTTAAGTGGCGGGTAGTCGTAGCTTTCCTCACATCTCGAGGTTGCTGATGAAGGTGCCAGCTCCTCCAGACAGTTATGCTATTCTTGGCTTCATCTGCATGATGTTCACTACTACAGGGATCATGTCGATCCCTCACCTCGTTAGCCAGGATACCATGAAACACAGCCCGTTTCCAGGGAGAGCTACTAAGAAGCCAAGGTGAGGGTATTGTCCATTATGTCTTACCTGACCCTGACTAACATGTCTGATCAGTATATTTTGCCTGACCAGGCATTAGTCTTCCTCCCCGAGTTCAACAGTAAGCATGATTTATGAATTATCCGACAGCCACCTCTATAATTTTAGAAGATGACAAATGGTACAACACCAGTCTCCTTTTTTGTGATGAAAAGGCCACCACTGCATGTGGTCTCTTTTAAAAGTGAGATAAAATAAATTGTAAAAAATGGTTAAAAGTTGATCAAAATTAAATTTAATCAAAATTTAAAATGGGTATGGTCAGATACCGCACCGAGACGAGAACACAAACGAAACCTACGTTACGACCAATAGGCCTTCATCGGGGACAACAAATAACAACAATGCTGAGCTAGCAAATCATAGAAGAAGGGATGAATACATGTATGGGGGATGTCAACATATAAGGAATATATTGTTTACTTATCTGATATAGTGTCTACATCACGACTTATCAAGTCGAAGGCTTTACTCTATATGATGGACAACGGTCAGATAAAGTGGTCAGGAGAGTGCAATATGTGGGTGAGAAAGGGTTGGATAAGCCAGTGGCGGCCAAATACGTAAAAGACAAAATATTGATCCAAGTGGGGGGAACAAAAATAAAGTGATATATATGTATGCTGTCAGACATCGACTTGAATTTGTTAAAAGAAAGCAGTGGTCATTCTGAGGCTGTCGGCATTGCCATAGAGCTTATCTAGTTTTGGCACTGGTGATGGTCACATGTGCTTTCTCTGGTCCTCATATGTCGGACAATTTTGCAGCATCTGTTCAGGGGTGATTTCCCAGTACCACAGGTGCATTTGTCAGTAGCACATATTTTCAGTTTATTGAATAGATAGTACCTCTGTTGTGGCCTGTGTGGAGTCTGAAGAGCACCTCTTGTTCTCTTCTGTTCAACTGGTAATAAGCATAATTTGTTGTGTAGCCAGTATGCTCTGTTTCCCCTTAGTCCATGTATCTGGCTCTAATAAACCTTTCTGACTCTTCATAGGTATCACTATAATCTGGTAAACTTCCCCCTTCTTTCTCCAGTCTGTGTGCTTCCTCGTTGCCTTGAATGTTACAGTGGGATGGGACCAACTGTACTACGACTCTTCTAGCTTTGGATCGCTGGCATAGTTGACAGTGTACTGACCTAAGGTCATTTAAGTCTGTATTTTTCTGGGTCTTTAACGCTGTAACCATGGACAGAGTATTTGTAAAAAAAAAGCCTACCTGACTTTCATTGCTTTCCCCTGTCAGCATAGCTTCTACCTGTCTTTCATTGCTTTCTCCTGTCACCATAGCTTCTACCTGGCTTTCATTGCTTTCCCCTGTCAGCATAGCTTCTACTGAAACTTTCATTGCTTTCCCCTGTCAGCATAGCTTCTACTGCAACTTTCAATGCTTTCCCCTGTCAGCATAGCTTCTACTGCAACTTTCAATGCTTTCCCCTGTCAGCATAGCTTCTACTGCAACTTTCAATGCTTTCCCCTGTCAGCATAGCTTCTACTGCAGCTTTCAATGCTTTCCCCTGTCAGCATAGCTTCTACTGCAACTTTCAATGCTTCCCCTGTCAGCATAGCTTCTACTGCAGCTTTCAATGCTTTCCCCTGTCAGCATAGCTTCTACTGCAACTTTCAATGCTTTCCCCTGTCAGCATAGCTTCTACTGCAACTTTCAATGCTTTCCCTGTCAGCATAGCTTCTACTGCAACTTTCAATGCTTTCCCCTGTCAGCATAGCTTCTACTGCAGCTTTCAATGCTTTCCCCTGTCAGCATAGCTTCTACTGCAACTTTCAATGCTTTCCCTGTCAGCATAGCTTCTACTGAAACTTTCAATGCTTTCCCTGTCAGCATAGCTTCTACTGCAACTTTCAATGCTTTCCCCTGTCAGCATAGCTTATACTGCAACTTTCAATGCTTTCCCCTGTCAGCATAGCTTATACTGCAACTTTCAATGCTTTCCCTGTCAGCATAGCTTCTACTGCAACTTTCAATGCTTTCCCCTGTCAGCATAGCTTCTACTGCAACTTTCAATGCTTTTCCCTGTCAGCATAGCTTCTACTGCAGCTTTCAATGCTTTCCCCTGTCAGCATAGCTTATACTGCAACTTTCTTTGCTTTCCCTGTCAGCATAGCTTATACTGCAACTTTCTTTGCTTTCCCCTGTCAGCATTGCTTATATTGAAACTTTCAATGCATCTGCCTCTGCTCTGAAATGACTTTTATAAAGCTTGATTACTTGATGACTCGTTCCTCAGTGGCGTTCGTACCGCTGCAGGTCACAACTTTGTTGAGAATTCTTGTTCTAGATAATTCAAAAATATGATAGTTTACTCTTCTGCTCTCATCAATAAGGTGGCTCAGCTGTGGTGCAGAGCATTTACTACAGTAATTGAAGGTACACACGGTCAAGTCCATGTTTCTATTCAGTTTCATGGCAGCTTGTAGTCCTAGGAATAGGATGATAAAATAACAAAAAGAGAAACAAGACACAGGAACTTACATCCCCCTCTCCAGTCCTCTTGTTCCCACATAATGCAGTAATGTCAAAGCTGCACATTTTCTTCAGCTCAGGGTCCAGGTTAATTGTCTCTCCCTGGAATTAATCATAAGAATTATGAAATTAATTACAGTATAACCAGATATGTGCTGGATAGGATAATTTCAGAAAGAAGCTGCACAGCATAACCAGATATGTGCTGGATTGGAGCCCACAGGGAAAGAGGTGAGTGGGAAGGCCAAGAAACACCTGGTGAAGAATTGTCGAGGAGGAAGTCAGTTCAATCAGAAGTTCGTGAGCGCAAATTATCATGGCAAAAAAATATAAACAGGTAAAGAGCAGCTGTTGCAGCCCTTTGTTCCACAGGGAACCAGATGGATAAATGGTGATAAAGGCCTTTATCATTATCAAGGACAAGAAAAAATGAAAACAGAACAGAAAAAACCAGTTAACTAAGCTAAATGAATAAATCAAAGCTGTATCAGTTGTCATGCGCATGGTCATTCCTTATTTTGTGAATTGTTGAGTGTTTTTGTTTGGTCCTTGCTCCAACACAGACAATCTGGTTGTAATGTGGCTTTCATTTTGTTGTGTTTCAGTGCAGTAAACAAACATTTACCTAGATGTTTTGATCAATTAAGCTAAATAAGTAACAAGATGGAAAATTATAATAATTAATCTTCTTTTTCTTCATTCACCATCCAACTCTACATCAATGGCCCCAACAAAGCCATATACAAGAGAAAATGTCAGTAAATAGGTCACAAACTGATATGGAATAGCTGACAAATGTAGTTCGTAGTTTCTTAAGGTGTCATTAGGCGGCAGCAGGATCCAGTTTTGTGATTACTGTAGGTAGCAGCTCAGATACAAAATGGCGTCTGCGCCTACAATGTTCAATCAAAGAACAGTACGCTGTTCTGCATCTTTTGGGGGTGACGAGGCGGGATTGCAAAAGGATAATCTGCAAAAGATTTCCATAAGGAAATGCTTCTTGTTTATGGTGAGAAATGTTTGTTGCATATAGCGGAGCATAAGTGGGCCAGTAAATTTTCTCTAGGATGCTCAAAAATTGCTGATGAAGCCCAATTTGGTCATTCTGTTCAGATTGCAACAGAAGCAACATTGCGGCAGGTGGCAGAGATGATTGGAGCTGACAGGTGAGTAATGATAAGCAGTGTAGCAACTGCAATAGGGTGTTCACATGGTTTAGCCTACAACATAATGCATGATCAATTGAATTGAAATTAAATGAATTGGCCTGTGCTTGCAGATGAAGGAGAAGACATGCTGAACAGGATTGTTACTGGAGATCAACCATGGGTGCATAACTACCAACCCGAATCAATGCATGCTTCAACGCAATGGAAACATCCTTCTTCACCTTTTGCCAAGAAATTCAGCAGGGAAAGTTGTTGTTGTTATCCCATAGCTGCTGAGCAAGCCTGCTCTTGGCAGCCCAATGCCATTCTTATATAGATACAGGTCTTCTTTAGTTGTTTCACTGCTTCGTACAATGTGTTGGCAATGCTTGTAAGAATCTTTTCCTCATGTCCGCAAGCACTTTGCACTCAATGAGTAGGTGTCGAACTGTTTCATCAGGATGAGAGCAATGTCTGCACAAGGGCAGGTGCTGTGGATTGATGCGGTTCAAGTGGCTATTGACTCTGGTATGTCCTGTTCGGAACTGAAAGATGAGACTTTAATCTCTTCTATGTCATCGTTACTTTTTGTCTGTGACATTTCGCTAAATACACTGCAACTTGTTGTTTCCGTCACCCACCTGTTCATCCAGATTTCCCAAGTATTATTCTTAATAATTTGTTTTACTATGTGGTTACTGCAGGGTCTATTCAATTGTTGTTTCGAGGCTCCCGTTTTTGCCAATCTGTCGAACATCTTGTTCCCTAGTAGTTTACTATGTTCAGGGATCCATTGCAAGGTGACATTTATCCCGGGGGCATTGATAATGTTGTTGATCGCCCTCCCCACAAAGAATATCTCCTTTTCTTTGTATGGGGTGTTCTTCAGCGCCTTTAGAACTGACTTGGAGCCATTAAAAAAAAAATCACAAATCCATCTGCAACATTTCACCCAAGTCAAGCTGTTGGTGTAAAATCTCAACTGCTGTTTTTATAGTCTCGGCCTCCGCTTCATCATTTGAATGGTTTTCACTGCACGAATCACAAAAATCGTACATGGACCCATTCAGGTACCTCATATGGATACCAAACCCTGTAAAAGGAGGGAAGGTTAAGCTTACAATGTTTTGGGATTCTCATGGAGTGCTGTTAACCAATTTCCAGAAGAAAGATGACAATGTACAACTCTCTTTAGTTGCCCTTAGCTGACATGTGTCAATGTTGCTATTCTTTGCTCCTATTTTGGGTACTGACAACATATGGGCACATGCACAAGTCTATAAATGTTTCTTCTTCATCCTTATCACCTTGGGGTGTATAGACCATCAACCAACCATCACGAAGGAGACATGTCCTGTGCTATTCTCATATGTAAATCAGGGAAGACACAGGATGATGCCTCATAAGGGCTGACCAGATGGATTTTGCAGAACAAAATGATAGCTTATGGCTACCTGGCATCAGATACTGGTCTGTATGATTGAATATAAGGACTCTAGCATTAGGACACCACCAGAGTGGTACCTGGTTGAAATGAATAGGGTCACTGTAACCTGTCAAAGATGTAATAAAAGGCAGCTGAAGAGAGTTGTGCATGGAGTTAGCAACCTCATCATATAAAACCGTTACTATTGAAACCATTACTGAACATGATCAGATACAAGCATCCTGTAAAGAAATCAGCTGTTGTGGTGGCCCTTTGCTCCACTTGGAGCAATAGGCAAATCAGTTAATCAATTAGCAAACCTAGGTCCTGTTGATAGCTGATGGATCGATCCCTCGCTAACCTATTGATTGGAGCCAAAGATGCAGAACAGTGAATGAGCTGACAGCAGCCAGCGACTCACAGCTGCCCAAGAGCCTACTCCACCTTCAAGAGGCAGCCCTGGAAACAGGCGACTCTAGTGTTATCTGGCTAAGAGAGCTAGGATCACAGTAGAAAGATAAACCTTGTACACTAAAAAAGCCAGCTGAAATTGGATGTGTCGGGCCAAAATCCACAGATACTGCAGCCTCGCTGTAAACTATGAAACAGCAGCCTTTTCAGGACAGATGCGGAAAAAGAAGATAATCTCCCAGATGTAAACTTTGATGAAACCCATAACTCACCCGCTGCAGTAGCTCAAATTTCAGCTGTTTCTTGCACCTCTCATCAATCCTCTGAGGTCTTTCTAACAGTGTGTCGTTTCTCACATGTTCACTTAAGCAAGCTACCACATCGTACCTGCAAAATAGGTACTCATATCAGCTAAAGTTACTCAGAAGCCAAGAAGTTTACTTGGAGTAGATACAGGAACAGAGTAGGAAGCAGAGAAACCAGGCTACATGATACAAGTAAAACTTATGAAGAGGTTCACCAGAAATCTTAGTCTTATTTGACCTACACTTCAACAGGGACGGATGCCTCTGTGCAGGTCCCAGCTCTGGTATGAGCTGGATGTAGCCAGAAGGAGGATTTCATGCTCAGCGGGCTAGGCTCAAGCAGCTTATTATTTCGTTGTGTTGGGACAAGTGCCATGGGGGAATGGTTAACCAATGTGCAAGTCCATCTTATTAGACTCAAACACTAGAGCAAATTAGACCTGCATCCTGTTAGACGCTGTCTATACTGCTCTAAACAAACCCACCTAACCATGGCCAGCATTATGCCATGTCACACAATTAGATGCCTCTTACAACATGCTCTTTGTGTGACAGTGGTGTTATTCTTGTTCTTGTCCTACACAAAGACCCGGCGAACCCCTTGTAAATACAGGAACATGTGAGATGTAGAGCATTCATTCTGCTCTACAAGACCATGTACATTACCAGCTACACAGGCGTGAACGAGTAGTGATCTTTAGACTTGACACAGGTCGCAAAAGAATGAGATTCCATTTATTCAACAAAATAAACATAGGAACTATTGATATTATGTGACAGAATAACAGCTGAACATCTGCTACAAAAACGCTCAACATACAAGCAATGGACAGACCACATATGTCCATCAGCAGTACCATTCCTAGATACGCTAATAGGATAAGAAATAATTTTGGGCTGACCACAACATTCTTTATATATATTTTACACGAAGACTGATCATAAATATTTTAATAACATGAAAACTGGCTTTAGCATGAAGACTAACTATAAATATTTCAATAACATTAAGACTGCTCCATCATGACGATTGACTATAAATATTTTAATAACATGAAGACTGACTATAAATATTTTAATAACATGAAGACTGACTATAAATATTTTAATAACATGAAGACTGACTATAAAAATTGTAATAACATGGAGACTGACTATAAATATTTTAATAACATGGAGACTGACTATAAATATTTTAATAACATGAAAACTAACTCTTACATGAAGACTGACTACAAGTATAATTTTTAATTTATAACATTTTTGCTTTCAAAGCTCCAATTATTGAGCTTTTGACTCATTACGAATTTTCTCTGGTAGTGGGTTGTAGTGGCTGCTCTTACATACCAAGGTATACTGAAGAAGGTGGATCAAAATCCTCCTCGATGTAGTGCAATTTAAGGCTTAGCAGCAGGCTCAACACTATAGGTATCACCAATATAGGTAACAAAGTTTCAATTCCTTCAAAATTAGCCAGGCTATTGCAACACAGTCTTTTTCCAGCTGCACGGCATGGATGTGAGGTGGGGGTCTTGGTCAGTATGTTGCATCTGACCCTGATTAGGCCTTTGCTTTCCAATTCTTAGAGTGAATCATTAGCTTCTTCACTGACTTTGAAATGACTAAATGGCAACAAATGTGCTGTTGTTGTTTAATGTCCACAATGAGTAAGTTTACTCTTTTGTGTGCCCTGAAATAGACAATCAAGTGGTGGGTTGTAGTAGCTCTCCTCACATCCCGAGCATGTTAATGAAGGTGGCCGCAGTCCTTCTGGTGGTTGTGCTATGCTTGGTTTCATCTGCGTTGCATTCACTACTATGGGGATCTCATCAAGCTACATCTCGTCAGCCAGGCTGCCTTGAAAATAGCCTGTTTTCAAGGGAAGCTACATGGAAGAGAGATTGTGGGCTTGGTCATTGTATTGTGTGACATCCTGGTCAGTATGTTGTGCATGACTCAGTTCCCCAACAAATGTATTGATGTAACACAAATCACATAGTGTCCAGATTTCACTAGTTGTTTCTTTATATAAATCACAGAAACTTACTTGGTTTTCTTGTTTTTACAATTGACTGCAACAGATGATTGGCACGCGTCACGGAATTTCATATTGAATCTGAAGTCTTTCAACGACACCTGACAAAAATACAGAACGTGGCATTAGAAGAAATAACAGTATTGTTATCAGATGTAGAGAGTTTAATGTAGACCTGTACACATGTCTCATTGATTACACTAAGGCCTTCGACACAGTAAAACATCAAAATCTGTGGAGAATCATGAAGGAAATGGGGTTTCCTTTGCATATAGTCCATCTCATTGAAACATTATACCAAGATCAACAAGCCGCTGTCCGAGTATCTGGGCAAACATCAGATTAGTTTGCAGTACAAAAGGGGGTCCGACAGGGATGTATCCTCTCACCTTATCTGTACAACATATATGCGGAATATATAATGAGAAATGTACGAGAAGATGAGAACATTGAAAGTTTCAACCAATTTACGATTGGGGGGTACGAGATTCCAGAGTTACGATACGCAGATGACACAGTGATACTATCAAGAAGTTCGGAAGGGCTAGAGCAGCTACTTTCAGCCGTTAATGGACATAGTAAAGATCAAAATCTGTTCATAAACATAAACAAAACAAAGATAATGACCACCGATAAAACACAATATCAGCATAAATTTACAGTGGGTGGTGAGGAAATAGATCAGGTTACTCATTTTGAATATCTGGGCTCCAGAATCGGCAAAAATGGTGACTGCTCGAAAGAAATCAGAAGAAGACTAGCTATGGCAATGCAGAGACTGAACAGCTTGAAGAAATTATGGCAGGGCACCAACAAAACGATAAAAGTAAAAGTCTTGAGAGCCTGTGTTTTTCCTGTGGCAGCTTATGGCTGTGAAGCATGGACGATTACCAAAACTTCTAGACAAAGAATTGAATCCTTCGAGTCAAAATGTTACAGAAAGATCCTCAGAATACCCTGGACAGAGAAAAGAACAAATGTAGATATTCGGCAAGAGTTGAGCATAGAGGAGAACTGGTTTATCAATTCCATTTTGGCTAGAAAATGCAAATACTTTGGTCACATCAAGAGACACAACGGTCTTGAGAGGACGGTGATGGAAGGTATGGTACCAGGCAAAAGAGGAAGGGGTAGACCAAGAAGACGATGGCATCAAGATATCCAGGAGTGCCTGAGTATGACAGTGGCGGAAGCTGGTGTTTTGGCAAGGGAACGAGTTTCTTTCAGACAGACTGTGATGGAAGCGACGTTCTACAAAGGACATGCTACATGATGATGTTATCAGATGGTGAAACAGCTAATTACCAGTGTCGGCTGCAGCAACAAATAACTGAACCACTGCTATCTTCTAAACATGTGGGAAAAGGCAGTTACAGAAGATTGTGTATGGTGCTAGTAAAAATTACCACAGAAACCACCATGCAAGAATCACACAGGCATATTGTACAGGCCAGCTGAAGTGGTGACTTTTTGCTATATAGGGAGTGATACAAAGACAAGATTATGCAAAGGGTGAGCCACATGAAAATACTAACGTCATTAATAAAAATAATATTGTTATGGTCCACACACGATCTGATATAACCAATTAAAGACAATTTAATGACATTTGAAGAGTCACACTATTATATACATTTTTTATTCTGAATAGTTCATGTCATAGATGATTAATGTCAAATGTCTATAATGAGTAAGTCTACTCTTTTGTGTAACCCTGAAGAGGGCATTAACCCTTTACACCCTAACATGTCTAAAACCACCAGCAAAAGGGGTTATGTACTTTCCCTTTAACCAACCAGCCAAGGCAGACGGAGCAAATATGTGAGGACAGTGATGACTTTGATGAAGAAAATGAACCTCAATAAGGCATCTACTCTGAAACAAAGTGTGATAACTGATAAAGACGATTCCTTTAAGGCGTAGGGTGTAATGGGTTAAATGGCGGTTTCCTCACATCCCGATGAAGGTGGACTGTGGTCCTTCAGGTTGTTGTGCTATGCTTGGTTTCATCTGCGTGTCACTCACTAACTGTGGGGAAATGACGTTAGCCAGGCTGCCATGAAAACAACCCGTTTCCAGGGAGAACTGCGAGGAAGTCGAGGTGAGGGTCTTGCTGACTAACATGTCTGATTAGTATATTTTGCCTGACCAGATGTTGGTCTCCTCTCCCCTCGTGTCATACATAATTAACTATATGTCATGGGAGGCACGTCTGGTCAGGCAAAACACACTGATCAGACAATGTTAGCCAGGGCGAGGAGAAATATACTGGCCAAGACCCTCACTTGACCTCCTCGTTGGTCGTCCTGGAAACGGGCTGTTGTCGAGGACAACAGTCCGGCCAACAAGATGAGGTTCAACGTGATCCCCATAGTAGTGAGTGACACGCCGGTGAAGCCAAGCATAGCATGACTGTCTGGAGGACCTTGGTCCACTTTTATCAGCACGCTCGGGATGTGAGGAAAGCTACGACAACCCGCCACTTAACGTCCTTTTTAGAGCACACAAAAGAGTAACCTACTCATTGTGGGCATTGGCAAACAACAACTATATGTCATACGATTTGAAAATCATATTTTAATGAAATTTATTCAATATTAATACATTTTTAAAAAAACAAACTATTTGACATTGGGACAGCACATGTCTCGAACGGTAAAAAACAAATCTACCAACTTCGGCAGGTCTATAAAGAGTTAAGTTATGAGGACACTTTAATAAAGACGCCATTATAATAATCTATTTTCTCTCCAACAGGAGCATGGAACCATCATTACAGTTAGTCCTATAGCAGGAAGCATTTATATACTCTTGAAAAGATTATTTCTGCATCACTTTGTTTTCATGATAAATTTGCAAGCCCCATGTGCAACCTAACTTAATCATGTTTTATTTCATGCATAGTAGGATGTAGTGAGCATTTTCATTATTCCTCAAATAAAAGGGCTATAGGATCAATGCAGAGAAAAAGATGTCAAACATAATAAATATTTATGGTGGTGGTTGTTGAATGCCTACAATGTGTAAGATTACTTTTTTTGTGATGACATTTTTGTGTGTCCTGAAATGGACACTAAGTGGTGGGTTGCAGTAGCTTTCCTCACATCAGGGCGGTTGTGCTATGCTTGACTTCATCAATGTGACACTCTCTACCACAGGGATCGTGTCGATGCCCCATCTCATTAGTCAGGCTGCCATGCAAACAGCCCGTTTCCATAGAGACCTGTGTGAAAGTGAGATGGGGGTCTTGGCCAGAATATTTTACCTGACCCTCACTAACATGTCCGATCAGTATGTTTTGCCTGACCCTGACTAACATGTCCAATCAGTATATTTTATCTGACCCTGACTAACATGTCCGATCAGTATGTTTTGCCTGACCAGGCATCAGTCTGTAGTGATAGACAAGCTTATCAGATTCTACTTATTACTGAGGAGGATAGAATAGGACCACTGACCCCTGAGTGATTGGCTTTAATGCTCCAAGTGAACATAGAACCACTTCTGCAACTGGCCCCCATTTCAGAAATCCTGTACCTGAGCATTTGGATTGAGTTTCAAGAGCAATAGTTCAACAAAATGAAGAAATGGAGATGCTAGTCATATGCTATCACTCTTGAGTGGGGATGGCGTCGGCTAGTGGTTAAGTGACACGGCTCACAATCCAAAGGTGCTGGGTTTGATCCCCATCACAGCACCGGCCGTTACCCCGAGGAAGCAAACTCTTCGAAAATGCAAGAGGAAGCAGACCGTTACATTAAATGCATGCACTGGGCCGACAAGCGAAAAATAAAAACCGCAGTGCAACGCACAGCGCCTTGGGGAATAAAGAAATAAGGCGAATACAAAAAAAACAAAACTCTTTAGTAACATTTTACAACATGCTTAGCAGATTGAATCAAAACCATTTCAGCTCCTTGTGGAGCATAGTTCAATAAATACACACAAAGTCATCAAATGTTGATCTGCCCATATCGATTTAGTTTTTGGGTTTCAAGTTTCTACAGAAAGGGCATACCCAATCCTCAGACACTTCTTATATCATGAGCAGCAAAGATGGCGCCATAACTGGCTGCGGGTCTACATTGGTCTTCTGTTTTAGTTCATTATAGATGCCAACAGACCATGGATTTGCTGGGAATTCACATTAGTCAACGACTTACACTTGTGTTCACGGAAACATGTTGTTGTTTTCCATTTGGACTGGTTAATTCATTCGTTTTGTGTGTTTTCTTCCATCCCATTATCCTGGAAGGGACATCGGCTATATGAATAGCACTACGCTTAAACATGTGTCATATTTCACGGTCTAGTTCACCCGGCTGAACTTCACGAGATTGTCGCCCTTCGCCTTGCTGAAGACAGTGTCAGCTTTGTTGTATGAAAGTTAGACACAACTATAATGAACTGCCACCTGAAGAGAGATGGGTTCTGTCAGGTGTGTAGTGGTCCAAGACACACCGTTGTTGTATGGCGGGAGCTGGTACGACAAACAGCAATATCAATGCCTCAATGACCATCTAGGTTATGGGACTGATGATGATGACATGCTGGGTACCCTTCAGGTTGTTGTTTTGAATGCGCATAATGAGTATGTTTACTCTTTTGTGCGTCCTGAAAAGGACGCTAAGTGGCGGGTTGCAGTAGCTTTCCTCACATTCTGAACGTGATGATGAAGGTTGACTAGGGTCCTCCAGGTGGTTGTGCTATGCTTGACTTCATCTGCGTGTCATTCACTACTATGTGGATCATGTTGATCTCTCATCTTGTTAGCCAAGCTGCCATGAGAACAGTCCGTTTCCAGGAAGGGCTACTAGGAAGCCAAGGTGAGGCTCTTTACCAGTATGTTTTGCCTGAACCCGACTAACATGTCTGATCAGTATATTTTACATGACCAGACGTTAGTCTTCCTTCCCTCTATTCAGGTAAACCATACTATGTATGATGATTATATCTGCAACTGACTTTTTTTATAACGAACAAATGTCTCTGAGTACTCACAATCTGGTGATGTTCGATACCAGCAGCACACTTTTCGTCCATTTCATTACGGTTCTTGTGCTCAATGAGGCAGTCCAAAACCTCGTTTGGAATGGAATCGCTGTTTAGCAGGTCCTGGCAATGGAAACAAAGAAATGGCATTAGCTCAAAGATTCACAAATAACCAGTACAGCTGGAAACTAGGTACTAGGTGTTGCTAGGCAACATCTGGGAAAGGGTCAACATATTTTTTTTACTTTTCGAGCAGTTTCTGATACAGCCAGCAACAAAAAATTCCTTCATTCTTATGAATTCATCTACGACGACGCAGGGCAGAAGTGAGACATGCAATCACCTATAGTTCCACCTTGGGGTTTTAGAAGACTTGAAAGGAGACAGTCACCAAAAGAAGGCTGCAAATGAGATGCCCCAATCAGGAAAATGCAGCAGCAGACATGAACTGGTTCAAATGCAAGGATGTCGAAAAGTCTGTTTTGTTTGTTCAAGGAACAAAATAATGGTTGTTTTTATTGCATTTCACAATTTTTATTTTACAAATGAATGCTGTACCCTATACATAATTCAATTACCTGAGTTTAGTATTAAACATCATAATTATAGCAGCAGCAGTAATTTTTACTTGGAATACTTGTAATCCTGGTTTTCAAACAGGTCTGTTGCCAGGTAGCCGAATGCTTCGGCTATATGCAGTAGGTATTTTACAACTTCCTGCGACTTACTAGGCCTGGAGGAAAGATACAAATAGCTTGAGCAGATTTTTATCTATAAGTTTTGTCGGGGAAGCGGCCATTAAGCCTACTCATTTCAATTTCCAACTGCCAAGGTATTTTTAACGTGCTCGACACTGAACACGGGAGTCCGATCTCACTACCCAGAGATTTTTACCAGAAATTCCACGTGAAAAAATCATGGTCTCCACCGTGATTCGAATCCGCTACCTCCAGCACTCAAGGCGGACACCTTACCTCGAGACCACTGAGTCCCTAGTATTTTTTAAATATAATTTTTTTTTCTGAATTCAGTATGTCAAAAAACGAAGTTACTTCCCATGTTCTGGACCGAAAGGTACAAATTATGTAAATAAGGCTGGACTGTAAAGGGTCAAAATGTGTAAGGGCAGTGCCCAAGCAAGGTTGACAGGATTGGACTACAGCCAGGACGACCCTGGTGTTTATTATTGTAAACTGCAGACTGTATTCAAAATATGTAAGGGCTGTGCTCAAAGGGGGTTAACAGGTATGTGCTACAGCCAAATGGATGCCTCAGGATGTGAAATGAGCACTGTAAATTGCCACCAAAGAAAGTTGTCAAGAATATCCGGTCAACCTTCTCAAATATGCCTTGGGATGTGAAGAGAACCGCTGTAACTCGCCACCAAAGAAAGTTGTCAAGAACATATAACTAAGTACGAGTGGCATTACCAGCAATAACATGTCTCAACATGTCTAGCTGGTTACAGTGAGTGCGAAGAAGACAGTCTTCTGGATTTGATAGAAAGCTTGAAAGATAATATACCCCATTTATGAAACAGTGAAAAGAGGAGAGAATTACATTTCCTATGAATCAAATGAAATGATGAAAAACTTACACTGCAAAACTTTTTAATCATAGGAGTGCATGACCTCATCAAGATTCTGTCCATCTCAATGTCCTCTGATTCCTCCTCTGTGAAGTTACTGACCATGACCCTGCACTTTTCTGAGAGGTCATCTAGCTTCTTCTGAAGACATTCCATCTCCTGCAGAAAGTAAGATCAACAGTGAGAAAAACTATCAAGTTATTCAAGCATTGCTTGCTTAATATTCCTGCTCTCAGCATATTTTACTGCAGCAGACGCAATCGTTGATATCCATCCATCTGGTTTCTATTGGAACATAAAAAACAAGGCAAGGAAGCGGCTGTAATGTGGATTAACCTTTAGCATGCCACCTTTTTTTAAATTACGAAAATTTGACCTAATTTTTAACTTAATTTCTCGCTATGGTAGTTGACTTTGAAAATTTGTAACTTTTCTAGTTGTGTGACAATAAATATGATTTTCTTGTGTGTAGAGACACAATTGAATAACAAATCGGTGGGTGTTATTGTTTTTGTGTGTTTGTTAGTTTCTGATATACATAAAGATGAAGTTGAAAATTTATGAAAATCTCTTTAAAAATTTTGACTCAACCACTAGGCAGGCCTAAGCGCTCCGATAGAAAACCATGGAAACCACAACAATGTATCGATACTGTGTTTACAATATCGACACAACTGTTAGTTTCCAATTTAAACGTAGTTCTTTCATCTAAATAAACAAAATAAACAGAACTACTCGATAAAGATCGTTCCCAACAACCTACTTCACCTTTCGCAAAAAGTCGGCTTGCTCCAAACAGCGTATACAAATTTAAAATTGTTCAAAAGCCATTTGTAATTTAACATACAGTACTTTTAGTGGCAAAATATCGTGTGTAGATGGATGACGTATACAGCATTAAAAAAAATGGCTGTTGGGAGTGTCTCCGTTTCAAAAAATATTTTTTTTTTTTTAGAATTTTGTTTTTGTAGGCCGAGTTGGTCACCTAGTTTGTGACCGTTGTGTGCTACAGGTTAAAATAATGACCATAAAAAAGACATAGATAGGTATGGTTCAGATACTGAGCTGGTACAAAAACATAAGCAAAACCGATGTTATGACTAAATTCAAAACAACATAAGAACAACTAGAATATCATGAAATTTGAATCATGCAGAGACTGTTATAAAACAGAGACTGTCATTGATCAGTGGTCGCAGCTATGCAGAGACTATCATTAACCAATCATTACTGTCATGCAGAGACTGTCATCAGGCAGTGGTCATTATCAAACAGAGACTGTCATCAGGCAGTGGTCGTTATCAAACAGAGACTGTCATTGATCAGTGGTCGCAGCTATGCAGAGACTATCATTAACCAATGATTGCTGTCATGCAGAGACTGTCATCAGGCAGTGGTCATTATCAAACAGAGACTGTCATCAAGTAGTGGTCATTGTCAAGCAGAAACTGTCATCAAGTAGTGATCATTGTCAAGCAGAAACTGTCATCAAGTAGTGGTCATTGTCAAGCAGAAACTGTGATCAAGCAGTGGTCGTTGTCAAGCAGAAACTGTCATCAAGCAGTGGTCATTGTCAAGCAGAAACTGTCATCAAGCAGTGGTCGTTGTCAAGCAGAAACTGTCATCAAGCAGTGGTCATTGTCAAGCAGAAACTGTCATCAAGCAGTGGTCATTGTCAAGCCTAAACTGTCATCAAGTAGTGGTCATTGTCAAGCAGAAACTGTCATCAAGCAGAGACTTGTCATTGTGCAGAGATTGTTATCAAGCAGTGGTCATTGTCAAGCCTAAACTGTCATCAAGCAGTGGTTGTTGTCAAGCAGAAACTGTCATCAAGCAGTGGTCGCTTTCAAACAAAAAACTTATCAAGCAGTGGTTGCTCTCAAGCAGAAACTTATCAATAAGTGGTTGCTCTCAAACAAAAACTTATCAAGCAGTGGCTGCTCTTAAGCAGAAACTAATCAATCAGTGGTTGCTCTCAAACAAAAATTTATGAAGCAGTGGCTGCTGTCAAGCAGAAACTGTCATCAAGCAGTGATTGTTGTCAAGCAGAAACTATCATCAAGCAAAGACTATCATCAAACAGTGGTAGCTGTCAAGCAGAAAATGTCATCAAGCAGTGGTTGTTGTCAAGCAGAAACTGTCATCAAGCAGTGGTCATTGTCAAGCAGAAACTGTCATCAAGTAGTGGTCATTGTCAAGCAGAAACTGTCATCAAGTAGTGGTCATTGTCAAGCAGAAACTGTGATCAAGCAGTGGTCGTTGTCAAGCAGAAACTGTCATCAAGCAGTGGTCATTGTCAAGCAGAAACTGTCATCAAGCAGTGGTCGTTGTCAAGCAGAAACTGTCATCAAGCAGTGGTCATTGTCAAGCAGAAACTGTCATCAAGCAGTGGTCATTGTCAAGAAACTGTCATCAAGCAAAGACTGTCATCGTGCAGAGATTGTTATAAAGCAGTGGTCGTTTTCAAGCAGAAACTGTTTTCAAGCAGTGTTCATTGTCAAGCAGAAACTGTCATCAAGTAGTGGTCATTGTCAAGCAGAAACTGTCATCAAGTAGTGGTCATTGTTAAGCAGAAACTGTCATCAAGTAGTGGTCATTGTCAAGCAGAAACTGTCATTATGCAGAGATTGTCATCAAGCAGTGGTCATTGTCAAGCAGAAACTGTCATCAAGCAAAGACTGTCATCGTGCAGAGATTGTTATAAAGCAGTGGTCGTTGTCAAGCAGAAACTGTTTTCAAGCAGTGGTCATTGTCAAGCAGAAACTGTCATCAAGCAGAGACTTGTCATTATGCAGAGATTGTCATCAAGCAGTGGTCATTGTCAAGCAGAAACTGTCATCAAGCAAAGACTGTCATCGTGCAGAGATTGTTATAAAGTAGTGGTCGTTGTCAAGCAGAAACTGTTTTCAAGCAGTGGTCGTTGTCAAGCAGAAACTGTCATCAAGCAGTGGTCATTGTCAAGCAGAAACTGTCATCAAGCAGTGGTCATTGTCAAGTAGAAACTGTCATCAAGCAGTGGTCATTGTCAAGCAGAAACTGTCATCAAGCAGTGGTCATTGTCAAGTAGAAACTGTCATCAAGCAGTGGTCGTTGTCAAGCAGAAACTGTCATCAAGCAGTGGTCATTGTCAAGCAGAAACTGTCATCAAGCAGTGGTCATTGTCAAGTAGAAACTGTCATCAAGCAAAGACTGTCATCGTGCAGAGATTGTTATAAAGCAGTGGTCGTTGTCAAGCAGAAACTGTTTTCAAGCAGTGTTCATTGTCAAGCAGAAACTGTCATCAAGCAGTGGTCATTGTCAAGCAGAAACTGTCATCAAGTAGTGGTCATTGTCAAGCAGAAACTGTCATCAAGTAGTGGTCATTGTCAAGCAGAAACTGTCATCAAGTAGTGGTCATTGTCAAGCAGAAACTGTCATCAAGTAGTGGTCATTGTCAAGCAGAAACTGTCATCAAGTAGTGGTCATTGTCAAGCAGAAACTGTCATTATGCACAGATTGTCATCAAGCAGTGGTCATTGTCAAGCAGAAACTGTCATCAAGCAAAGACTGTCATCGTGCAGAGATTGTTATAAAGCAGTGGTCGTTGTCAAGCAGAAACTGTCATCAAGCAAAGACTGTCATCGTGCAGAGATTGTTATAAAGCAGTGGTCATTGTCAAGCAGAAACTGTCATCAAGTAGTGGTCGTTGTCAAGCAGAAACTGTCATTATGCAGAGATTGTCATCAAGCAGTGGTCATTGTCAAGCAGAAACTGTCATCAAGCAAAGACTGTCATCGTGCAGAGATTGTTATAAAGCAGTGGTCGTTGTCAAGCAGAAACTGTTTTCAAGCAGTGGTCATTGTCAAGCAGAAACTGTCATTTAGCAGAGATTGTTATAAAGCAGCGGTTGCTGTCAAGCAGTGGTCGCTGTCAAGCAGAGACTGTCATCGAGCAATGATTGCTGTCATGCAGAGACTGTCGACGAGCAGTGGCCGATGTCATACAGAAACTGCAGTCAAGTGCAAACTGTTAAGAGATTTCATTGTAACTGTCTCAATATTTACTGTAAGCTGTGTACCCATTTACAGCTGTGTAGACCAAAGAATATCGAGACTGGACAGCAAACTTAGTACCCTTAGGAGTTCAGAAAAAACCATCATAACTGACTTCTTGCTATCTAAATTGAGACATTTATCTTTACTTTGAGGCACTACAGGGAATTGTTGCGCTCTACCCAGTTTAACAACTGCTTAGGACAATCCTGCGAGTGGCATAGCAATTCATCAGATAGTAGATTTCAGCTAAGGAATTGGTTAAGGAGCTAAATCTGGGTGGTTTCAATAGTTTGGGAAAAGGCAGAGTTAAAAGTCTACGAATCGGCTGCACGGATAAAACAGATCTTGTAGCATCACGGGCTCACAATGACAAATGCAATGCACTTGCCACAGGACAAACAACTTAGGCTCCCCACAACACTCAACGGCATAAGTGGATGGAGAACTAAGTAAGTACCATAATATCAATTGTTTTCTGTGCTTTCTACACTTGGCTATTCAGATGTTCCTCATTTAAGGTAAAAGTCCCATACCAGGTACTGCTTTCAGGGATGAAGATGCACAAACAATAAATTAAAAGGAAGTATTTCCTGGAGACTTACAGCTCCTATTTCTGTGTGTTCATCATTGTCGGAGCAGTATTGCGACAGATCTTCAAGGCAGGCATCTTCCACTTCAGGCATCAGGCTAATCCTCATGGATCTCTCCCTCATGACTCTCTTGATTTCATGGATGCAAGGTCTAGATGGCTAGAACAAAGACAGAAAATTAAGGACGCACCAAATAGAAGTTCTTACTATTCTGCAGAATACGAATACGCCATTAAGTGTTCGGCAAGATCAAAATACAAATAGCGAGTAAACATTTGTTATAAAAAGTTGTGTTCAATATATTTATTGATATTGTCTATAATTATAAAATAATCAATATAATGTATGATGTTTAAAAGTGCTACATCATTATAAAGAATATCTTAAAACATTTGTAATTCTAAAGCTTGGACAGTCATCATAAAGTTTAACAAAACAACAAGGTATGATTTAAACAGATACAAGAGCCACAATGTGAGTATTAACACGATGCTGACATCTCCACATTTGGTTTTAACTGGCTGTCTGCCTAGTCAGCTGACAGCAACATAATAATAAAGTACTCAACAAAGGAGCCATGAGCTGAATGTAAGGTACCATTTGGCACTGAATCAAATATTTGGTGCATCCGTACAGAAAATACAATGTATGGTTAAGTGAAGACTAGTATCATGCTCATGTAAAACATACTGATCAAGACATCCACATTATCTTTCTGGAAACAGGCGGTATTACAACAGTCTGGCCAATGAGGTGGGGATTAACACTGTGGTAGTGTTACTATTCTTTGCTCTTAATTTGGCCCCAGTAAAACTCAAACTTGCTTAGCAGCGTTTCCATTATCAATAAAGATGTCTCCCACTTGAACTCATGTGCATAACAATTCAGATGTGTTGTGTTCTTTTTGATTCCATTAAATGAAGTTTATATACATAAATGTTCAGCAAACTCCTCTCCTGCTGACTTAATTTCTTCTTCTTCTTCTTCGTATGCTGTCAAACGTCAACCTGTATTTTTTCGAAAAAAGCAGCGGTCATCCTGAGGCTGTCGACACTGCCATAGAGCTTGTCTAGTGTTGCCACTGGTGATGGCCACATGTGCTTTCTCTGGTCCTCGTATGTTGGGCAGTTTTGCAGCAGATGTTCAGCGGTCATTTTCCCGGTACCACAAGTGCATTCGTCAGTGCCACCTATCTTCAGTTTATTGAATAGGTGGTACCTCAGTCTGTTGTGGCCTGTGCGGAGTCTGAAGACCACGACCTGCTCTCTGTTCTTCTTCTTCTTCTTCTTCTTCTGCGTACACAGTCAGACAGTAACCATTATTTTTTCGAAAAAAGCGGCGGTCATCCTGAGGCTGTCGACACTGCCATAGAGCTTGTCTTGTGGTTCCACTGGTGATGGCCACATCTGCTCTCTCTGATCCTCGTATGTCAGGCAGTTCTGCAGCAGATGTTCAGCGGTCATTTTCCCGGTACCACACGGGCATTCGTCGGTTCCACCTATCTTCAATTTGTTGAATAGGTGGTACCTCAGTCTATTGTGGCCAGTGCGAAGTCTGAAGACAACGACCTGCTCTTTTCTGTTCAGCTGGTAATATGCATCGTTTTTGGTGTAAACAGTATGTTCGGTTTCCCATTTGGTCATGTATCTGGCTTTAATAAGCCGTTTTGACTCTTCGTACGTCATACTAGTATCTGTTTGTGGTAGTCTTGCGCCTTCTTTTGCCAGTCTGTCTGCCTCCTCGTTGCCTTGGATGTTGCAGTGTGATGGGACCCACTGTACCACTACCCTTTTTGGTGCGGACTGCTGGCATAGTTGACAGAGTGCTGTTCTTAAGTCATTAAGCTCAGTGTTTTTCTGGCTTTTTAGCGCTGTGACTGTGGCGAGAGCAACTGTAAGCAGGACTGTATGGATTTCATTTTCTTTATGTGTCACCATTTCTTCCACTGCCGCCCTCAGTGCCTCTGCCTCCGCTCTGAAATTGCTTGTGTACTTACCAGTAGCGAATGACAGTGTTATTTTTCTGCCATTTGGTAGGTTCAGGAATGCTCCTGCCCCTCCGTTCTGTGTAGTGTTTGTTACAGAACCGTCGGTGTATGCATTGGTCCAGTCCATGCTTGGGTAGTTTTTCGATATAAAGCTTAGGGTAGTATCTCTCCTTTCTTTTTCAGTCTGGCAGTTTTTGTTTCCAATACCTGGTATATTTTCTACCACCTCTGGAAATATATCCTGCCTCCAGGTAGGTTTTCGTACAGTAGTGATGGGTTTTGGTGTTGTTAGTGCGTTTATGGGATCTTCGTGCATCTTTGCTTTGGCTATTTCTGCAAAGTTTCTCCTCTTTAGTTTCCCATTTCCCAAATTGTTTAGTCTCTGGTGTATTGGATGGTCAGTCAGTCTTCGGAGTTTCTCTGACTGCAGCTGGGCTCTGCAGTCTCTTCTATCGGTCATGGATTGCAGTTTTGTAATCTTTTCAAGTTCTACAATTGGCGTTGACTTCCAGCCTCCTGTTATAACTCTCATGGCTTGGTTTTGAAGTTTGCTAACTTTATCGAAGTTCGCCTTTGCTGCTGTTGTCCATGCCGCAATGCCATACTCGAGAACTGGTCTCACTCTTCCAGTGTACAGTTTCTTTAGTATGCTTTCGTCTGCTCCCCAGCTTGTGCCAGCAAGTTTCCTCATGATTGCCATTCTTTCTCTGGCTCTCATTCGGTTTCTCTCGATCTGACTTTTCCATGTCATGCGCCGATCAAATGTGACTCCCAGATAGTTTGGGTTGTCGTTTGGCTGCAGGAATTTGCCATTTAGACGTAATTTGGTATTTTGAGGTTTGATTGAAAGCGAGAATATTGTGCATGTGGTTTTCGTTTTCTGTTCAACTGGTAATAGGCATCATTTTTTGTGTATCCAGTATGTTCTGTTTCCCATTTGGTCATGTATCTGTCCCTAATAAGCCTTTTGGACTCTTCGTAGGTCACACTAGAATCTGGTTGTGGTAGTCTTGCACCTTCTTTTGCCAGCCTGTCTGCCTCCTCATTGCCTTGGATGTTACAGTGGGATGGAACCCACTGTACCACTACTCTTTTTGGTGAAGACTGCTGGCATAGTTGACAGAGTACTGCTCTTAAATCATTAAGTTCAGTATTTTTCTGGCTTTTTAGTGCTGTGACTACGGCCAGGGCATCTGTAAACAGGACTATCTGGCTTTCATTTCTTTTGCCTGTTAGCATTTCTTCTACTGCAGCCCTCAGTGCCTCTGCCTCCGCTCTGAAATTGCTTGAGTATTTTCCAGTTGCCACTGACAGTGTTATTTTTCTACCATTTGGTAGGCTCAGAAATACCCCTGTCCCTCCGTTCTATGTTGTGTTTGTTACAGAATTGTCTGTGTATGCATGGGTCCAGTCCATGCTTGGGTAGTTTTTCGTTATGTACCTCAAGGTTATGTCTCTTCTTTCTTTTTCAGTCCGGCTGTTCTTGTTTCCAATACCTGGTATATTTTCTACCACCTCCGGAATGATATGCTGCTTCCAGGTAGGTTTGCGTACAGTAGGGATGGGCTTTGGTGTTTAATGTGTTCATAGGGTCTTCGCTCATCTTTGCTTTGGCTATTTCTGCAAAGTTTCTCCTCTTTAGTTTCCAATTTCCAAATCTACTTAGTCTCTGATGCATTGGATGGTCTGTCAGTCTTCTGAGTTTCTCTGCTTGCTGCTGGGCTCTGCAATCTCTTCTGTCGGTCATGGATTGCAGATTTGTAATCTTTTCAAGTTCTACAATTGGCGTTGACTTCATGCCTCCTGTTTTAACTCTCATGGCTTGGTTTTGAAGTTTGCTAATTTTATCAAAGTTCACCTTTGCTGTTGTTGTCCATGCCGCAATGCCATACTCTAGAACTGGTCTCACTCTTCCGGTGTACAGTTTCTTTAGTATACTTTCGTCTGCTCCCCAGCTTGTGTCAGCAAGTTTCCTTATAATTGCCATTCTTTGTCTGGCTCTCATTCGTTTTCTCTCGATCTGACTTTTCCATGTCATGCACCGATCAAATGTGACTCCCAGGTAGTTTGGGTTGTTGCTTGGCAGCAGATATTTGCCGTTAAGACTTATTTTTGTGTTCTGGGGTTTATTTAAAAGCGAGAATATCGTACATGTTGTTTTTTCCTCATTTATTTTGACCAGCCATGAGTTCGGCCACTCCTCTAGCAATGTTAGGGCCTGCTGCATCTGATTGCTTACTATGGTGAGATTTTTTTCAGAGGTCCACATAGCCAGATCGTCTGCAAACATGGAGCTGTGGACTCTTCTTGATATATTCTCTGAGATGTTGTTTATATACATCAGGAAAAGTGTAGGTGACAGTACTCCCCCTTGGGGTACTCCCTGCTCAAGTGTCACCTTTTGCTCATCTGCCCTTGTACTTGAACTCTGGCTGTTCTGTTTTCGAGGTAGTGGCTGATCCATCTGTACATTTTTCCACAAACTTCACTTCTTCGTAGCTTGACTTTAAGTCCCTCTTTCCACACCTTGTCAACTGCCTTCTCTAAATCCACCCAAACCGCTACTGTGTGTTTTTTCTCCTGGTAAGTATCCTCTATTTCCTGGGCTATGAGAGTGATCTGGTCCTCAGTGGATCTGTGCTGCCTAAAGCCTGCTTGCTGTGGAATTAGGATGTGTTTTTCTTCCAGATGCCACATCAGTCTGGTGTTTATCATACGCTCCATCAGTTTTCCTACACAGCTCAGTAGACTGATAGGCCTGTATCCATTTGGATCTGTTCTATCTTTTTCTTTCTTTGGTATGCTGACTTAATTTAACTCTTAATACATTTCTTTGGCAGCAGGTTACAGTGGCTCATATTACATTCTGAAGCCTACTTGAGAAGGTAGACCTGGATCCTTATAGCTGTTGTGCAATGCAAAGCTCCTCGGTGTGGTTACACACTATGGTAATCACAGTGTCAATCCCCACCTTATTGACCAGGCTACTGTAACAAAACCTGCTTCCAGGATGAGATGTAGGGGTCTTGGTCAGTATGTTTCACCTGATGTTGCTCTTCACACCACATTGATTGAAATGCATAGATTGAAAATAACAACAAAACCTCTCTATACTTGCTTATTTTCTGTGTTCTGGTCACCCCATCAGACACTATGTTTTGCAATGTTCAGCCATGACGATCGCGTCGTCGTTCCCCATCAACATGTCATCAATATTGTATGTTTCCTCCTGGAGGACAGGGGCCAACGACCCCAACCAGGTGTGTCCACATATAGCGGATAGTGAAACGACTCCCAGATATGGTATGTTAGCTGCGATCTAAGCCAGTTATCACTGGATGAATAAGCAGTTGTGGACCAAACAGCAATGTATCCCAGCAAGACGGGGTGGGGCAACAAGTGGCACTGTTGTCCCCACTGAAATACCTCATATGTCCTATGACAGGTACATTCAAGCAAGCAAGAGCCACTATATGCTCTAGCCACGGGAAGGAACCTTAGTAAACAAACCAACCTGCCGCCTTGCAGTCCCCAATGAGAGATGGAAAGTTGGTGGGAGATAATCCAGAATACATAACACAACTCAGTCTGCCGAAGACGGAGTGTGTTAGCTACGGCGCAGACACCGGAAAAAATTAGGATGCACACGCATCTACAGACATGCCTGAACACAGAAGTAAAATATTTCCAGAAGGTTTGGGCAGATAATCAGTGGTCTGGGTATTGTGTTGCTACACTGTTCCATGTCTAATCATCCCTGTATGCACACCTGCACTGTGATACTCCAGTTTGGAGTCTACTTAGTGACTTCCATGTTGTTACGTCATTATAGGTCGTATTTGTTAAGTTGAATATGGGTATATATATGTATATATAGTATGGATATATATATATTTTCCTTCGTAACTGATCCGGACCCCTTTTATTTATTTATTTTTTCCTGATTTAAATATATATATATATATTATATATATATATATATATATATATATATATATATATATATATATATATATATACCTCCTCAAAACCATTTCCTTAGGCAGTGACTGCTGTGTTGATGGCACAAATTAATTTAGTTACCTGTGCCTGTAGGATGGACATTAATATTTATGTATATACACAACGGGGACGGCGTGGGCTAGTGGTTAAGTGACATGGCTCACAACCAGAAGGTTCTGGGTTCGATCCCAATCACAGCACCGGCGGTTACCCCAGGGAAGCAAACCCTTAGAAAATGCAGGAGGAAGCAGACCCTTACATAAAATGCATGCTGAAGTCAGATGCACTGGGCCGACAGGTGCAAAATAAAAACCACAGTGCAACGCACACCGCCTTGGAGAATAGATAAATAAGGCGAACCCAAAAAAATAAAAAATATCCAAACAGGTGTAAGGACGCTTCCTTGTGACATACCATTTTTATTTGTTTCACCACTTACTATTTTTCCCCATCCAAAGCAACATAGAACCACCTTTTCTGCAACAGACATTTGATAAGGTTGGTGAGACATCAATCATTAGTCAGAGAATATAGTTTTGTCAGCAGCTTATTGTGGTGTATAATATTGCATGCTGCACTTGGATCGATAAAAGTCATGCTCGTAATCTGCCTGCATTCATACCTGTTCTTGGGATCAAGATGCTGAGCAGCACATGAGCTGCGGCGGTCAGCGACCCATAGCTGTCTGCTAGCGTCAGGGCCAGCGAACCATAGCGGCCAAGACCCTTCTACACCTCCACGCGGTGATCCTGGATAACAGGCTGCAGCAGAGCAGACTGGCTAAGGAGAAGGGATCGAAGAGGGAATTCTAACCCGGTACTCAAAATATGCTTGCTGAAGTCGGATGTGTTGGACCGAAAGGTGCAAATATCGCAGCCAAGCTGTAAACTACGACACAACGCATTCCGTTCTCTAGACTACATTCTGCTACTTAAGCCCTTTCAGGGTTTGGTAGTGGGAGATTGAGAACGAACGAAGAAGATACCTGTTCTTGTTTAGTTGTGTCAGGTTAAGAATTTGCATGCAACATAATCCTCCTTGTCTTCTTTTTTATTTATTATTTTTTTTTTTTTGCGTTCGCCTTATTTATCTATTCCCCAAGGCGGTGTGCGTTGCACTGTGGTTTTTATTTTCCGCCTGTTGGCCCAGTGCATCGGACTTCAGCATGCATTTTATGTAAGGGTCTGCTTCTTCCTGCATTTTCTTAGGGTTTGCTTCCCCGGGGTAACGGCTGGTGCTGTGATGGGGATCGAACCCAGCACCTTCTGTTTGTGAGCCGTGTCACTTAACCACTAGCCCACGCCGTCCCCTCCTCCTGGTCTGAAACCTAATTGTTCTAGTATAAGCTTCATGTCCATCAAGGGGACGGTATGGTAATTTTTTCATGACATTCTACAAAATAAGTTGACAGATGATTCAACCAACCTTTGCATCTTTAGGGTCATCTGAGCGTAAGTGACGATGCAAGCAAGAGAATACGAGAGGTCCTTGTTCTGGTGCCATGGATGAAGGGTCACTGAAGCCAGGATAGTGACACAATTTGACTGCATCATTGTGGCATTGTCTGAACAGGTGGAAATCCAACCTACAATGACAAATATCATTAATTGTTATGTTTTGGTTACCTTGTTTTTCTGTTAAAAGCATTTGTGATGTCTATATAGCGTGAGTAATTTGCAAATGTTGAAATGTGCCTCTATTTAAAGCCACTAAAGTGTTGCCAGGGTCCAAGAGGGAAGCAAAGAATAGTAATACCGTAAACCTGCCAAGCATGTAAAAGAGGCAGTAAAAGAGGGTTAGAGATGGGGCCGGCCACTTCTTCCTATAGAACCTTTAAGCCACAAAAACTACAACTAATATGGACAAGCTGACAACGAATGCTTGGTCATGTTCGCCACATGTAAGATGGTCACAATCCCAAAGACATTCTCTATGGGTCGCTGGTGTATGGTAAAAAAAAAAACAGCTGGCCGGCCACAGATGAGGTTCAAAGACGCATGTAAGAGGGATATGAAGGCACTAGATATAGATCTGACATCTTCGGAAGACATAGCTGAAGACAGATTCAAATGGAGATGCAACCTAAAGAGCAACATCAGCAGCAATAAGCCCACACAACACAAAGAAGTGAAAAAACAAAGCAAGGAAAAGGAAAACCAAAAACTCAGTAGAGTTACTACTGAAAAAACTACAACAAATATGGACAAGTCAACTAAAGAAGAAAGATTCAACCAATCATCCAAAAAAGAAGCAGGACCTCTGTCAAGGGGGCAAATGATACGATGCAGAGAAGGCTGCAAGGAATCTGCATCTCTGACATGCCTGCCATTTTTTACCAACATAAAGAAAACAGGAAAGACGTTTGACAGAGATGAAACAGATAGCCCAGGATGTTAAGACTTGGTGTGCCTTAATTGAAGACCAATGCTCTGTAGGGAGCTGACAATTTTTTATTGATTTTATATTTTAATATTACTATACAGTTAGCTTTTTCAGCTTGAGGTGAGCTCAAGGAAGACAATGGATATTACATAAATTTTACTAAAAATTTAACAAATTTGGCTTGAAATTGATCAAATCTGTGCTACAGAGCAGAAACAATACTGCAGCACACAAATTATCTAGAGCAGGCTACAACTTAATGTTCTTCTTCTAATTCCTGGAAAACGAGTTATTCCCTCTAAATGTGGGGTATTCTTTCAATAGCAGATAAAGATATCAAAATAAGATTACAAAAGATATAAAAGTAACCCATAGCATTACTGCCGTACGGGTGTGAGGTGTTAGCGATCTCACATTTCAAAGGCTCGGCTGTATGAGGGCGGTAGCCATCTCCTCTCCCTCGCCGCTTTTACTTCCCGGACTGAACCGGTACCCATTTAAGGCTGGGTCGACCCGGGAGCCATTGCGGTCTGAAAAAAACACTACCGCCTCAACTGGAGAATGAACCCAGGACCACTCAGATGCGAAGCCATCGCGCTATGCGGCTCCCTTCATTGCAATGGGGAATGTATGGAAACCTAATGAGATTAAGTCCAATAAAATATATAAATCTTCAACTCCAATGTGAAGTCCATTCTACTGTATGACTCTGAAACATGGAGAATAACAAAAACAACAATGGAAAGGGCAGACTTACAGATATGGGTGCCTGTACGGAATAGAGAGATTGAAATGGTGTGACAAGATCACTACCTAATGTCAAGCTGTTGAAAAGAACGCGATAGATATCAGTGGAACTTGACTTGAGGAGAACGTGTTTGCATTGGATAGGACATGCCTTAGGGAAACCAGCTGAAAGCACTACAAGACAGTCTCTATTCTGAAACCCCCTAGGTAAAAGAGATAGAGGCAAACTAAAACACACATGGAGAAGACAGCTAGAGTTAAACATAAAGGAAACAGGAAAGACATGAATAGAGCTAGATTGATCTGGGGTAGTTGTCTCGCCGCAGCGACTCAATTTCAACCAGTGTTCGTAAAGCGATCTCAGTCCCGCCAGGCGGAGCGATAGCGCGGGCTTGCGGAAAACGCTCGCCTGCCTTTCCCCGTAGTGCGAATTGGGTGCGGTTTGTTGTAGTGGCTCCTCCACCGAGGTGCGCTAGTCTGGTCCGTATCAGGAAACGTGGTCCGTCCGTGGTGATTTATCTAAGGCTTATAGCAGAGCTCGACAGTACGTCTCGCTGGTGGTCCGACTCTCGCAAAGAGCTTGTGACCGGCAAATGGAAAGCAGGAATCGTTGCCTCGAGGCCCTGCGTTCTCCTACGGAGAAGGGCAGGCCAAATTGTCTCCAGTCCCAGTGAAATTCATCGCCGAGGTCGTTGGGATCCGTTCTGCACAGAGCGCTGCCATCCCTCCTCGAGCGAGCCCGGTCGGTCGGTCGGTCGTCTGGTGCGTGTGGGAGGCCCCTGTCAGGCGGTCCTAGGTCGACAGAGTGAGGGACGGGTGGAACAAACCGTCCCGTCAGTCGGTCCCTGCGGCCGTCGTCCCAGCGAGGCTTTTTACACACCCTTCCTCCGCCGACCGGTGTGTGCTGTACACAGTACGTCTCCGACAGATATCTGGTTGATCCTGCCAGTAGTCATATGCTTGTTTCAAAGATTAAGCCATGCATGTCTAAGTTCACACTGTCTCACGGTGAAACCGCGAATGGCTCATTAAATCAGTCGAGGTTCCTTAGATGACACGATCCTACTTGGATAACTGTGGCAATTCTAGAGCTAATACATGGTTACCAAGCTCCGACCCTCGCGGAAAGAGCGCTTTTATTAGTTCAAAACCAATCGTCGTTTCCCCTCGCGGGGTTGCGGCGTCCCCACTGGTGACTCTGGATAACTTTGTGCTGATCGCATGGCCTCATGTGCCGGCGACGCATCTTTCAAATGTCTGCCCTATCAAATGTCGATGGTACGTGACATGCCTACCATGTTTGTAACGGGTAACGGGGAATCAGGGTTCGATTCCGGAGAGGGAGCATGAGAAACGGCTACCACATCCAAGGAAGGCAGCAGGCGCGCAACTTACCCACTCCCGGCACGGGGAGGTAGTGACGAAAAATAACAATACGGGACTCTTTCGAGGCCCCGTAATTGGAATGAGTACACTTTAAACCCTTTAACGAGGATCTATTGGAGGGCAAGTCTGGTGCCAGCAGCCGCGGTAATTCCAGCTCCAATAGCGTATATTAAAGTTGTTGCAGTTAAAAAGCTCGTAGTTGGATCTCAGGCGCAGGCGGGCGGTCCGGCTCGCGCCGGTTCACTGCCCGTTGTCTCCTGCCTTACCGTCTCTCTCCCACGGGTGCTCTTCGCTGAGCGTCCTGGGTGGCCGGCGCGTTTACTTTGAAAAAATTAGAGTGTTCAAAGCAGGCCTTGGCTGCCTGAATAATGGTGCATGGAATAATGGAATAGGACCTCGGTTCTATTTTGTTGGTTTTCGGAACTGGAGGTAATGATTAACAGGGACAAACGGGGGCATTCGTATTGCGGCGTTAGAGGTGAAATTCTTGGATCGCCGCAAGACGAGCTACTGCGAAAGCATTTGTCAAGAATGTTTTCATTAATCAAGAACGAAAGTCAGAGGCGCGAAGACGATCAGATACCGTCGTAGTTCTGACCATAAACGATGCCGACTAGCGATCCGCAGGAGTTGCTTCGATGACTCTGCGGGCAGCTTCCGGGAAACCAAAGTGTTTGGGTTCCGGGGGAAGTATGGTTGCAAAGCTGAAACTTAAAGGAATTGACGGAAGGGCACCACCAGGAGTGGAGCTTGCGGCTTAATTTGACTCAACATGGCCAACACTGAAATGATTGACATGCCGAGACCACTCTTCTGTGATCTAATATGGAACTGGTGCTGGATTTAGACCCCCAGAAATCTGGGGTTATGCCCCCTGTGGCCCGGTTTGGTCTGCATCCAGTGTTCTGAAAAAGGAATTGACGGAAGAGCACTATCAGGAGTGGAGCCTGAGACCTAAATTAACTCAACACGCCAATACTGCAGAATGACTATCAAAAGTACACCTTCGTGGGGTCTAATAAAGAACATGTGCTGGAATTAGACCCTCGAAAATCTGGGGCTACCCTCTAAGAAACTTGATTGTCTCGCTAAGGGAATTGACGGAAGGGCACCACCAGGTGTGGAACCTGCGGCTTAATTTGACTGAACACGCCAATACTGTAGAACAACTGACAAATCGAGAGCACTGCCGTTTGGGTCTAATAATGAACGTACGCTGGTATTAGACTCACGGATGACAAATCAGCTCTCAAACACTCAAATGAAAGAACGCTACGGAAATCGTGTTTAACTCCGCAGAAACCGCAGATTTCAAATACCTGGTCATTGACAAACAAAAGCCCTCAATAAATTTGTCTGACCAAATAGTGAACGGGTGCTGGAAATAGATCATCCGAAGACAGGTCAGTTTTACCCTACAAATGACAGGGCGTTGCTACGGAGAACCAGCTCAAATCGAGAGGAGCCGCAGACACTTTGGTTCACGTACCAGGCTGATAAGCCAAGGGCGCGAGGCTACCATGTGGGGGATTACGGCCGAACCCTTGTAAGCCGCAATCCCGCCCAAAATCTCAGCACCACTGCAATGGGAGGCTCCTACATGCTCGGGACCTGGGGCTTGCGCCCCAGCCCTATCAGGTAGAGCCACAGTAAGAGGTCCTTGCCGTCCGCCAATCAAAGCGGGCGGACAACTGCTTGATACTCACCCTATACGGCGATGGGGTGCGAAAACACCAACCAAAGACTTAGTACCTAGTCGGGGTGTCGAAAACAGTAGAGCAGCCACCTCACTGTGAACTGTCAAGACTCAACCACTGACCATGAGAGTTGTCCGCACATCAGGCAAACAACATCTCTGTGACATCTCCAGGCTTGTCCTCTGGCTGAATGCACTCCGGCTACGATATCTACCTCTGTACGTTCTCAGCCATATAACTATCATACTGGACGCAGAAGAGATGCAGACCAGCGGACATTGCACACCTGCCCCACTGTGTCAACACCCCAGGTGGCGGGGAATGCTAGGCGTACCATCTCTGCATAGAAGCCAAGAAAATAAAGGGAAAAAGAGATACCCCACTCACATGCAAATGCTACGTTCCTGGCAGGACGTGACGATCCTGGGATACAGACACACTGGACTGCCTCTCTTCCGGGTAAACCAGTCCATCTCATATATCATCACATATCATCAGTGCACCCTATAGACACGAGTAGTGAAGACTCGATAGTCTGGTAAGACAACTTCCATAAGAGAGAAAACTCTGATCATAAACAACTGCTGCCTTGCAGATAGGCTGGGGACAGCCAAAGGCTAAGGAGGGCATCCCTACAGAAACGCCTGTTGAAATCGGATGCACGGAGCCGCAAGCCTAACAAAACAGTGCAACGTAAATCACAGTATGATGGCAGTACAACCTATTAGAAAAACGCATGGCGCTCATCCTGCGGAGTCCCGCCAGGCAGCGATAGTGCCGGGCCCCGCGCCTCGAAGGGGCCCACCCTTGACTACTGGTGGTCACCCACCCATGTGTCGTGGAGTCAAGGCACATGGCTATGGGGCAACTTCTATTGGCCAAACCCTCAAGATTCTACAGTGGAATGCGGAGGGAGTCATTAACAAAAAACTTTCCCTAACACACCACCTGCATGAAGGTAAGATTGACGTGGCATGTATCCAGGAAACGCACCTCAACAATAACCATAAATTCTCAATCAGAGGATATCAGACCTTCCGTCTAGATAGAGAAGGCCACAAAGGAGGGGTCCTGATACTGACCAGAAACTGCATACCGAGTAGCGCGGTATCTGTCAATCACACCGGACAAGCAGAAATTGTAGGAGTTGACATAATGGCTCAAGAGACGAAGCTCCGCATTTTCAATCTGTACGGACCACCAAACAGAGACCTATCGCTCTCGAGTATGGAGGTCAGAGACTCCAACTGCATAGTAGTTGGAGATTTCAACATCCACTCGGAGAGATGGGGATACTCTGACACAGACAGCAGAGGTGACGAAGTGGAAGATTGGGAGATAGATGCAAATCTCTCCCTAATCAATAGGCCGGAGGATAGCCCTAGCTTCTATTCAAGAACATGGCATACCACCTCGACTCCAGATTTGGCCTTCTCCACACAGGACATACACCATAAAATAGACCGCCAGGTGCTAAACCAACTGGCAGGTAGCGACCACAGGCCGATCAGGCTAACCATTGACATGGAAGTAGGCCCACAGGAAACCAAACCGCTCCCACGTTGGAATTACAAACTGGGACAGATTTGCAATCCTGACAGATGGGCTGTGTGAAACCATCAACACGCGAAACACCAAAATGAAGCCCATGGTAGAGAGCCTAAGCAAGGCAATAATGCAAGCCGCCACTGAAACCATCCCAAGAGGAGCTAGGAAAAACTATAAGCCCTACTGGAATGATGAGTTGCAGAAAGTGGAAGATGCAGTAACAAATGCTAGGAACATGGCAGAGCGAGAAAAATCCATGGAGGCAAACATCGCCCTCAAAGCCGCTGCGGCGAAGTACAAACACTCTCAAACAAACAGCAAGAGAAAGCTGGAAAGATAAAACGGAAAGTCTAAACCTGGACAAAGACGGGAACAAGCTATGGAAGCTAGCCAGAGCCATGAACGACGAAACCCCGTCAAATAAACAAATTACCATCAAGCAGGGCGAGAACTTGATCACAGGTAAGAAAGCCGCAAACGCCTTTGTCGATCACTATGCCAGAGCAAACCACATCGAGGTCCCTGCAGAAAAGCATACAGACATTAGCGAAGAGCTAAAGGGACACGAAAACATAAATACGGCTCCCGAAGAGCACATGATGGCCAAACTTACAATGCGCGAAATGGAAGAGGCTATGAGAACACTAAAGAAAAGGAAATCTCCCGGAAAAGATGGGATAACAAACGAAATGCTGATGGGGCTGGGCCAAACAGCGAAGAGGAAACTACTGTCAGTCCTGAACCAAAGCTGGAAAAGGGGTATTGTACCCCAGGCATGGAAAGATGCAATACTGGTACCAGTACCAAAAACAGGAAAGGATAAAACAGATCCAAATGGATACAGGCCCATCAGCCTACTGAGCTGTGTCGGCAAGCTGATGGAACGGATGATAAACACCAGACTGATGTGGCATCTGGAAGAAAAACGAATACTAATTCCACAGCAAGCCGGCTTTAGACAGCACAGATCCACTGAGGACCAGGTCATCCTCATAGCCCAGGAGATAGAAGATGCCTACCAGGCACAGAAACACACAGTAGCTGTTTGGGTGGATCTGGAAAAGGCATTTGACAAAGTCTGGAAAGATGGACTTAGAGTCAAACTTAACTTAACTTAACTTAACGTCTTTATACTGGTTTAGAAGACCCTGCAGAGTCTGTATACAACCAGTTACATTTACATCACCTTGCTCTAAAATCTATGCGCATCCAGTTTATTCTTAAACGCATTAACTGTCCCTGCCTCCACCACCTCCCCTGGCAATGCATTCCAAGCAGACACCACTCTCTGACTAAAAAAATATTTCCTAATATCTAACCTGGACCTCTCTTTAATCAGCTTGTAGCTATGCCCTCGTGTTATTGTAGGTGGCTGTATTTTAAAAAACTTGTTATAGTCTAATTTATCGATTCCTCTGATCATCTTATAAACCTGTATTAAGTCACCACGAATTCTTCTCTCTTCGAGACACTGTAGGCCCGTTTTTCTGAGTCGTTCCTCATAACTGTAATTCTGGAATCCAACTATCATCTTTGTCGCTCTTTTTTGTATTCTTTCTAGCATGTTTATGTCCCCTCTATGATAAGGACTCCACACCTGTACACAGTACTCCAATCTAGGTCTAACTAAAGCTTTATACAGTTTGACGATCACTTCCTTGCTCCTATGTTTAATATTTCTTTTTATCATACCTAACATTGCATTTGCCTTTTTCACTGCTACCTTAACTTGCTAAGAAGAAGTGATGTTTGTGGGAAAATGTACAAGTGGATCAACCACTACCTCAAACAAAGAACGGCCAGAGTCCAAGTACAAGGGCAGATGAGCAAAAAGGTGACACTCGAGCAGGGAGTACCCCAAGGGGGAGTACTGTCACCCACACTCTTCCTGGTATATATAAACGATATTACAGAGAATATACCAAGAAGAGTCCATAGCTCAATGTTTGCAGACGATCTGGCTATGTGGACCTCTGAAAAGAATCTCACCATAGCAAGAAATCGGATGCAGACGGCCCTAACATCGCTGGAAGAGTGGGCGAACTCATGGCTGGTCAAAATAAACGAGGAGAAAACCACGTGCACAATATTCTCGCTTTCATTAAAACCCCAAAGTACCAAATTAAGTCTAAATGGCAAAATCCTGCAGCCAAACGACAACCCAACCTATCTGGGAGTCACATTTGATCGGCGCATGACATGGAAAAGTCAGATTGAGAGAAACCGAATGAAAGCCAGAGAAAGAATGGCAATCATGAGGAAACTTGCTGGCACAAGCTGGGGAGCAGACGAAGGCATACTAAAGAAACTGTACACTGGAAGAGTGAGACCAGTTCTCGAGTATGGCATTGCGGCATGGACAACAGCAGCGAAGGCGAACTTCGATAAAGTTAACAAACTTCAAAACCAAGCCATGAGAATTATAACAGGTGGCATGAAGTCAACGCCAATTGTAGAACTTGAAAAGATTACAAAACTGCAATCCATGACCGATAGAAGAGACTGCAGTCAGAGAAACTCCGAAGACTGACGGACCACCCAATGTACCAAAGACTAAACAATTTGGGAAATGGGAAACTAAAGCGGAGAAACTTTGCAGAAATAGCCAAAGCAAAGATGCACGAAGATCCCATAAACGCACTAACAACACCAAAACCCATCACTACTGTACGAAAACCTACTTGGAGGCAGGATATATTTCCAGAGGTGGTAGAAAATATACCAGGTATTGCAAACAAAAACTGCCAGACTGAAAAAGAAAGGAGAGACACTACCCTAAGCTTCATAACGAAAAGCTACCCAAGCATGGACTGGACCCATGCATACACCGACGGTTCTGTAACAAACACTACACAGAACGGAGGGGCAGGAGCATTCCTGAACCTACCAAATGGCAGAAAAATAACACTGTCATTCGCTACTGGTAAGTACACAAGCAATTTCAGAGCGGAGGCAGAGGCACTGAGGGCGGCAGTGGAAGAAATGGTGACACACAGTGAAAATGAGAGCCATATAGTCCTGCTGACAGATGCTCTCGCCGTAGTCGCAGCGCTAAAAAGCCAGAAAAACACTGAGCTTAATGACTTAAGAGCAGCACTCTGCAAACTGTGCCAGCAGTCCGCACCAAAAAGGGTAGTGGTACAGTGGGTCCCGGCACACTGCAACATCCAAGGCAACGAGGAGGCAGACAGACTGGCAAAAGAAGGTGCAAGACTACCACAAACAGATACCAGTATGACGTACGAAGAGTCAAAACGGCTTATCAAAGCCAGATACATGACCAAATGGGAAACCGAACATACTGGTTACACCAAAAACGATGCCTATTGCCAGTTGAACCGAAGAGAGCAGGTCGTTGTCTTCAGACTTCGCACTGGCCACAACAGACTGAGGTACCACCTATTCAACAAATTGAAGATAGGGAGTACCGACGAATGCCCGTGCGGTACTGGTAAAATGACCACTGAACATCTGCTGCAGAACTGCCCGACATACGAGGATCAGAGAGAGCAGATGTGGCCATTACCAGTGGAACTGCAAGACAAGCTCTATGGCAGTAGCGAGAGCCTCAGGATGACCGCCGCTTTTTTCGAAAAAATAATGGTTACTGTCTGACTGTGTACGCAGAAGAAGAAGAAGAAGAGCTAGATTGGATGGCCCAGGACAGGAGGACTTGACATGTATTTGTTGAAGACCTATGATTCAAAGGGAGCAGAAAATTTAGATTGATTTTACTTGACAGAGGCTAATACAACCTATTCCAGGGCTACACTATGGGTCAACATCATGCCAGCACCTTTACTTCCAAAATTATTCTGGTACCAAATTTCTGAAGATAAAAACAAGAACACGGTACAGCTACAACCAAGAAGATATAAACAAGACCACGGCACAGACACAACCAGGAATATAAAAACAAGAACATGGCACATCCACGAATGTAAAAACAAGGCCACAGCACAGCCACAAAGATATAAACTAGGCCACAGCACAGCCACAACCAGGAAGGTAGAAACAAGAACATGGCACATCCACAACTAGGAAGGTAGAAACAAGAACATGGTGCAGCCACAACCAGGAAGGTAGAAACAAGAACATGGCACATCCACAACTAGGAAGGTAGAAACAAGAACATGGCACATCCACAACTAGGAAGGTAGAAACAAGAACATGGTGCAGCCACAACTAGGAAGGTAGAAACAAGAACATGGCACATCCACAACTAGGAAGGTAGAAACAAGAACATGGCACATCCACAACTAGGAAGGTAGAAACAAGAACATGGTGCAGCCACAACCAGGAAGGTAGAAACAAGAACATGGCACATCCACAACTAGGAAGGTAGAAACAAGAACATGGCACATCCACAACTAGGAAGGTAGAAACAAGAACATGGTGCAGCCACAACTAGGAAGGTAGAAACAAGAACATGGCACATCCACAACTAGGAAGGTAGAAACAAGAACATGGTGCAGCCACAACTAGGAAGGTAGAAACAAGAACATGGCACAGCCACAAGATATAAACTGGGTTTCAAATACAAAAAAGGGGAAATCTGAATGTTTTTCTATACCTATGGTTGAAGGTATGATGTCTCATTCCTTACAGACAAAATCTCATACACACAAAACAGAAATGCAAACCTGAAGTCCCGAGCTGCAAAATACTGTATGACCAGTAGCTCATCTTCACATTCATCAGTCATGTCTTCATGGTCTAAGTTCTCCAGCAGACAAGTGACGACACTAGAAATGATAAGAACGTGATTAACAGATTTATTTAACAAGTTTTAGTGATACTGAGACCTACCAGGTATGCCGTAAGAGACGACTTAGGAAAGTTAGGGTTTGGGGCCAGCTACCCCATCTTGTTTAAACTACAAGCCACTGACAAAAAAAAACAAACATCATTTTATGGTAGAAGACAGAAGACATATTAACAGTAAAGTAAAGTACATTTTAATAATTTAGTTAGGGATCAAGATGTTGAACAGTGCATGAGCTGCAGTGGTCAGCGACCCATAGCTGACTGCTAGCATCAGGGCCAGCGAACCAGAGCTGCCAAGACCCTTCTACACCTCCACGCGGTGATCCTGGATAACAGGCTGTAACAGAGCAGATTGGCTAAAGAAAAGGGATCAAAGAGGGAAGGCTAACCCGGTACTTAAAAATTGCCTGCTGAAGTCGGATGTGTTGGACCGAAAGGTGCAAATATTGTAGTCAAGCTGTAAACTACGATACAATGCATTCCATTCTATAGACTACATTGTGCTACTCGCAAAGCCCTTTTCAGGGCTTGATAGCGGGAGATTGAGAATGAACGAAGCCAAGCCATAACCGACAATAGTACATCAGTAATAATGCCCATTACTGGATTGGAAATGAGAGTATAAACAAAGAACGCCAATCTCTAGTTTATAGTAGATACTGATCTCAGCCACGACGTGTTAGCAAGGCCAGTCTAATCGAAGAAATTATCTTTCGGGATGAAGTGTTATAGACTTTTTTCGTTCTATAGACTACATTGTGCTACTTGCAAAGCCCTTTTCAGGGCTTGGTAGCTGGAGATTGAAAATGAACAAAGCCAAGTCAAGTCATAATTTATTAATATCTGTTGTTGCAAGTTTTAATTTAACAATTATTTCTTCCATCATAGATTTCAATCAGTTACAATCTAGTGGCATGAATTTTGCTATTCTTAGAAACTAATTATTATTAGTGGTATCTTAGACTTTTGTAATCTGGACAAACAGTTATTATTTCTAGTGCATAAAATTTGTTTAAATAATTTGAGAAATTATCATCAATATGTCATAGATTTTAATTAGGCAAAGGCAATCTCAGTAATCGGTCTGCCTAAGCACATGACCATGGTTAATGGCAGATGGAGTCATGGCAATATATCTCAGCCAGTTGTTGCGCAGGTGGTAACCAGGATGACTTCATGAGGGGTATGGTCTTTTCTCACTACTGATTTCATTGGACATGTGTAGAGGTTGCTGAGCCGAGTCATTCTGAGAGAGGAAGACCACATGGTCAAAAAAATAAAGGCGGGGACCAATTCTGTAATGAGGATACGCTCTTGAGCTGTGTCCGTTGGAAGACCTCAGTGTTGGTGACTAGGTCTTGCCAGATCACCCCAAGGGTATATTGTTGGTTGTACATGTGGAAGGCCCTGAGCCACTTCTGATCTCTCTGTGACCATCCAGGCTTCAAAACCATACAAGAGGGATGCAATGGCACATGATTTATAAATGTGCAGCTTTGTATCCAGGGAGAGCCTCTGTTAGGCCCAGACATTAGGTGAAGGCATACTTCATTCAATCATAGAGTCCCTTTCAGTGTGTTTTTGGTTATAAAACCTAATTGGGGCCCAGGTTTGGCTTGGCTTCGTTCATTTTCAATCTCTCGCTACCAAACCCTGAAAGGGTTTAAGTAGCAAAATGTATTCCAGATAATGGAATGCATTATGTTGTAGTTTACAGCTTGACTGCGATATTTGCACCTTTCGGTCCAACATATCCGACTTCAGCCACCATTTTTTGAGTACCAGGTTAGCATTCCCTCTTCGGTCCCTTCGCCTTAGCCAGTCTGCCCTGTTGCAGCCTGTTATCCAGGATCACCGCGTGGAGGTGTAGAAGGGTCTTGGCAGCTCTGGTTCGCTGGCCCTGATGCTAGCAGTCAGCTATGGGTCGCTTAACACTGCAACTCATGCGCTGCTCAGCATCTTGATCCCGGGCCCAGGGTTGAACTCTTGAGCACTGCCAAAAAGCATTTAATCGTAAATAGAGCAGAGTAAACTGCAGGATTGCTGAGCAAGTAAAACCTTAGACCTTTCTTTTCCAATCAATCCTAGAGGAAAACGAGTTATTAGCTCTTAATATTTCAGTATCACATATAGGACATTTTTTGGTAGTTTTAGTGCAACCCAAGAAGCCAACTAAACACCTGGCAGGTTTGTGGTCTACAAAAATGATGAGTCAGATGAATCATGTTGGTGTGTCTTCAAGAAGAATTAGTCCACTGCTAGACATCTTGTGACATGCTCTCAGTGTGGTAGTGGCTCTGCTTATCTCTAACACACACAGTCTTCAACCTCAGAGGTTAGTTGCCTATTGTGATATGCTCACAGTGCGACAGTGGTCCTATTCTTGCCTCTGTTGATCTATATCTTCAGTAACATGTTTTTTCCCTAAATTGAGTTTTGGAAGTAAACTTTTTTCTCCAATTCGTTCGAAGCAGTTAAATGCCACTTTGCTAGTCTTTGTGATTGTCATGGTGTTTTCCATTGTAGGTGGCATTTCTTAATAAGCAAATTATGATCAGTATCAGCTTCCGCACCTAGGTAAGCAAATCGATTAAAAATCTGTGACACTAACAACAAAAATTTGTAAAGATTAAAATTTATAACACTAGAAATAATATTTTGTCAAAGTTATTAAAATCTGTAACATTAAAATTAACGACAATTGCTAAAATTATTAAAATCAATGGCGCTATGAATACTAATTTGTTCAAATGATTAAAATCTGTGACACTTCAAATAATGAATTGTAAAACTATTTTAATTGACAATATTAGAAATAAGGATTACTTGATTAACAGATGATATGCTGAAGATAGGTAGCTACTTACTCTCCATGTCCAGCTTGGTGGTGAGAACAGGCCTGAGTAACCACATCCCCACAAGCCCGCTGAAGTGGAGCATCAAGACGAATATTCTCGCCAGGATTGGCTATTCGGAGAAGCTTTCTGACCTGGTATATTCAAATGACAAAATTGCCTAGAAGAGTTTGGTTGATTAATAAAATAATAGTACAGATATTATGTGACATAAAAAGTAGAGACTTTTATGTGCCCTGGGACATGATTAGTCCCATATTGGATCTCGTCCTGCCGAATCATCAGTTTATTATGACCCACAAAATGTGACATGAGAGGTTATAGCGAAATGGTATTTTAGTAACATTGGTGGAATTTTTGCACTGCACATTTTGTGTTTCAACAAGGAAAGATGACTGGAGCAAGAAAAAGAGTGGAGAGGAATGAGTGATAGGAAAGCTCTTTCCTCAGAGTGTGGCAGAAATTGAATAAAGATTTGCGACCATTTGAAAATGCAGCACTGTCTTGAAAAATCTATAAAACTAGTAACTGATATATTTAAAAAATATGTAACATTACATTCTAACAGTTTACAGTACCATATTGGGAAGAAAGACTAATGTCTGGTCAGGCAAAACATACTGATCAGATATGTTAGTCAAGGTCAGGTAAAATATACTGGCCAAGACCCTCACATCGGCTTCCTCACAGTCTTTCCTGGAAACGGGCTGTTCTTCTTGACAGTCCGGCTAACGAGGTAGGTGATCGACATGATCTCTGTAGTAGTGAGCGACACACAGATGAGGCCAAGTATAGCACAACCACCTGGAGGACCCTAGTCCACCTTCATCAGCACGCTCAGGAAGTGAGGAAAGCTACTACAGCCCTTCACTTTTCAATTAATCGATCAATAGTACGCATAGGCGACCAGGGCCCGTCACGTCGAATGACTGTGTCGATGACCGCGTTCCAGACGGCCCGCAGTTCTGCTGGAGAGGCGGTGATCTGTTTTAAGCCAGATGTTGCAAGGGCGGCCCCAGGACATCTCCAGGATTAGCACTGCTTATTCCCGTAACCCGCCCCCACAGCCTGCCAGAGCATCTCGTTGGTTGGAACTTCCTGGAAAAGGTGAAAAACATGACCGAAGAGAGAGAGTCAACTGCTATCAATCATTGAGACAATGCCTTCAGGTGGAGTACGTCGAACTACCTCGCTGTTGGAAATTATGTCATGCCAGACAATGAGGAGGCGGACAAACAGGCAAAAGAAGGTGCAAGATTACCACAACCAGATTCTAGTGTGACCTACGAAGAGTCCAAAAGGCTTATTAGGGCCAGATAATGGCCAAATGGGATTAAGAACATACTGGCTACACAAAAAATGATGCCTATTACCAGCTGAATATAAGAGAGCAGGTCTTCAGACTCCGCACAGGCCACAACATTCTGAGGTACCATCTATTCAATAATCTGAAGATAGGTGGCACTGACGAATGCACCTGTGGTACAGGGAAAATGACCGCTGAACATCTGCTGCAAAATTGCCCGACATACGAGAACCAGAGAAAGCACATGTGGCCATCACCAGTGGCAACACTAGACAAGCTCTATGGCAGTGTCGACAGCCTCACGATGACAGCTGCTTTCTCCGAACAAATTCAAGTTGACGTCTGACAGCGTACGAAGAAGAAGAAATGTCATGCCAGACGATTCCGAGGATGTTCCTCTGGTTGCACAGGTGGAAGGCCTCAAGACACTGTCGGTCCTGCTGTAGTAGTGTCCAGGACTCGGAGCTGTACAAGAGAATGGGGACAATGCAGGAGGAGTAAATACGAAGTCACTAAGCCCATCCTACGAGTGATGTCATGGCTGCTGTGTGCGTCAGAGGATTGCCTGCTGCCAAGTTAGACAAAGTCCTCGATCGCTGCAACTGGTTGTTGTTCATGGTGATGCTCAGCGAAGAGTGACCCTTGCTGAGGTTTTGGATTTTCGTCTTTGTCCATGAAATGTGCAAGCCTAGGTAGGTAGCCGATCGTTCCAGTGTCAGTAGGGAGCGCACAAAAAGTGTAAACCTACTCATTGTGGGCATTTGAAACAACACTACCATAACACATCTGGTTTATACCTTTACTTTTTTAAAGTGCCATCAAGATGTTAGGACACGAAAAAAAATGTGTTACACTTAATTCGATATATTTGTTTAAGAAAAAAGTTTAATTATAATATTTAAAAAATTTATTAATATTTAACAAATGTAAAATTATAATATTATAACGGACATACTAATAATGTTTGTTAAGAGCAGCATAGATGCCGCCTAACAGGATGTCGGTCTACTTTGCTCTAGTGTTTGTCTATTAAGATGGACTCGCACATTGGTTAACCACCCTCTGCAGCACTTGCCCCAGTACCATGGAGTAATAACCTGTTCAAGCCTAGCCCTCTAAGCAGGAAATCCTCCTACCAGCTACATCCAGCTCACACCAGAACTGGGACCTGCACAGGGGCATCTGCTCCTGTAGAAGTACGGGTTGATTAAGACACTAATAAGATTCCATGAATGGATTCCGGAGCCCCTTACTGGGGAGGAAAGAACAAGTCCACTGCACCACTATGCAAGTCACAAAAGGTGACATAAAGATCGATGTGCATGGGGCCAGCATCATAGTCATGTAAAATAGATGGCTACAGAAACCGCCACTGAAAAAGCATGTAAAATGCTTTTGGTCAGGATTCCTAAAGGAGATCAACTTTGGTAGTGGTTGTAAGATGAAAGTGGTGGTTGTTGTTGTTTCGAATGCTTACAATGAGTAGGTTTTCTCTTTTGTGTGCCTTGAAAAGGACGTTAAGTGGTGGGTTGAAGTAGATTTCCTCATATCCCGTGCATACTGTGCTTGGCTTCATCTGTGTGTCGCTCACTACTACAGGGATCACATCAATCCCTTATCTCATTAGCCAGGTCGCCATGAACACAGCCCGTTTCCAGGGAGGGCTAATAGGAAGCCGAGGTGAGGGTCTTGGCCAGTATGTTTTGCCTGACCCCGACTAACATGTCTGATCAGTATATTTTGCCTGGCCCCGACTAACATGTCTGATCAGTATGTTTTGCTGACCCCGACTAATATGTCTGATCAGTATGTTTTGCCTGACCCCGACTAACATGTCTGATCAGTATGTTTTGCCTGACCCCGACTAACATGTCTGATCAGTATGTTTTGCCTGACCCCGACTAATATGTCTGATCAGTATGTTTTGCCTGACCCCGACTAACATGTCTGATCAGTATGTTTTGCCTGACCCCGACTAACATGTCTGATCAGTATATTTTGTTTGACTAGACATTTGATCCCCCCCACCCTCCCCTCCCATTTGGTTATTTTTTTTAAACAAAGTGTCATTATGGATATGACAGAAGAAAAAGATATGAGGTGGGCTCAAATGAAACCATCCTCAAGCGTATTTCTGAGTTTAACAAACGGTATTTAGATAACACTGTCAGTGGCAACTGGAAAATTCTCATGAAATTTCAGAGCAGAGGCATTGAAAGCTGCAGTAGAAGCACTGCTGACAGGCGAAAGCAATGAAAGCCAGATAGTCTTTTTTTACAGATGCCCTGTCCGTGGTTACAGCACTAAAAGCCAGAAAAATACAGAACTTAATGATTTAAGAGCAGTAATCTGTCAACTATGTCAGCAGTCCACCCCCAAAAGAGTCGTGATGCAGTGGGTTCCATCCCACTGTAACATTTAAAGCAACGTGGAGGTAGACATACTGGTAAGAGAAGGTAGAAGGTTACCACAAACAGATTCTAGTGTGACCTGCGAAGAGTTCAAAAGGTTTATTAGGGCCAGATACATGGACAAATGGGAAACAGAGCATACTGGCTACACAAAAAATGATGCTTATTACCAGTTGAACAGAAGAGAGCAGGTGATGGTCTTTTCTCCCGATGAAATATCTTAATTAGTATGGATACTGAAAGCAAACCTGGTTCGGACTATAGAGTACAGTTGACAAAAGCAAAAGTAGTAATGTCATTGAATAACACAACAATTTTAACAATTGTCAGGAAAAACATTATATGTTAATTTCTTCACCATTCACCTTAATGAAAATGTATTACATTATGCAAATATATATTTTCATTATAAATACTTCACGTAATTGAGAATTCAATTTTATGTTTTCTTCTTCTTCTGCGTTCGTTTTCAATCTCCGGCTACTAAGCCCTGAATAGGGCTTTGTAAGTAGCAGGATGTAGTCCTGAGAACGGAATGCGTTGTGTCGTTAGTTTACAGTTTGACTGCAATATTTGCACCTTTCGGTCCGACACATCTTAAAGTTATAATCATAATGTTAGTTCCATTAGTTTAAATTAATGAATTTTTAGTGTGAAACATTTTTTAAAAATGTAGTTACTGTTGTTGACTTTGATATTCTGACACATATCTAGCAATTTAGGTTGGATGGTAAAGGACTGACAAAGAAAAAGATGAATATTACACTAAAGAGTTGGCCGATACTAAGTGCTGCTATGGAGGGGGAAGAGTTAGAGACTTCATCATGTGAGGTTTTTGGTTTTAGTATGTGGAATGACCAGTTCCTTTATTCACTGTCTTGTCTTCATAAACTCAGAGCAAAGTGAGGTCCTCAATTTTACAGCTAAGTAAACTGGTGTAAACACAGGGAAAACAAGACGTATTCTGGAGTCGGATGGATACAAACATTCAACACAGACAAACAGATGGGTACATGGAACTGAAGACAAACTATCACAAACACCAAACACGTCAAATGAAATTAAAACAGACACAAACACTGAACAGACAAACCTCAGATTTGCACTCAAACCTAAAGACAGACACATACTCAACAAAGACAGACAGACACTCAACACAGACAGACAAACCTCAGATTCACACTCTGAACTGAAGGTGCCATCCTTGTCATTATTTCTGGTCCGTGAAGCCTTTTTCATCAGACACTGCAGCGTGTTTCCACCCAACTTAAGACCATTGCAGTGCTTTTCAATTTCAACCTCACAAGCGCTGACCAGTTCAGGACTGATCTTGTAGTCTTGCATAAGTTCAGTACGCAACTCAAACATTTCTTGTAGGCATTCAGGCTTGACTTTTTTCGCTAATAAATAACAATTTTCAAATATATACATTAATGGCAAATTTTTTTAATATTAATTTCTCAGTGTAGTACCTAAGCTTTTTACTGGAAAGGAAAGAACAGGACATTGCCTCCCTGTTTTGTCAAGAGTTGATGTTTCTGCTATCAGGGCAAACCCATAGAAGAAAAAGTGTCTCTATGAATGATGTTGTTGGATGCCTACAATGAGTAACTTTACTCCTTTATGCACCATGAAAAGGGCATTCGGTAGTGAGTTTCCTCACATCCCGAGCACGCTGATGAAGGCGGGCTAGGGTACTCTAGGCCGTTGTGCTATACTTGGCTTCATCTGCATGCCGCTCACTATCACGGGGATCACATAGATCCCCACATTGTTAGCCAGACTTTCATGACACAGGTCTGTATCCAGAGAGAACTACATGGAAGTGAGGTGGTGTCTTGGTCAGTATGTTTTACATGATCCTGACTAACATTGTCTGATCAGTATGATTTGTCTGACCAGACGTTAGTCTTCTCTCCCCAGAGCGTGAAAACTGGTGGTTCTAGTAGCCCAATGGTTGCATATAATCCAGCTCTTTCCACTCCCCTCCCTAGCTCAATTATTGATTAAAAAATGATGTGTTCTCAGGGATGTAGCACAAAACAGTTAGCGGCACAGCTAATACTCCAAACTTTGTGTTCAGATCCATGAGATGGTTTTGCCCCCATGGAAAGGAATTCCATTACAAAAATATGTGCTGAAGTTGGATGTACTGAGCTGTTAGGTGCAAATACACAATACCATGCATGTACCAAATCATAAATAATTGAACAAACCTAAAATCAGGAGTCAAATCTGGTACCTTTGCCATTAAAAGCAAGTACTCTACCATTATGCTAATCAAGGCACTCAAACAAATACAAACAACATTAATAAGTTAATGAAATATAAATGACCAATGACATCACTTCCTCAAGTGGATCCCGGAGCCATGTATTGGGAAGTAAAGAATACAACCAATGCAACACCACGCTTATCACAAAAAAACGACCAAATAAAGAGTTGTGCATGCAGCTAGCAACCTCAATATGTAACACAAATTGCCACAGAAATCACCACTGCAAAAGCACGTGAGAGCAGTGGGCTACTAGAGCCATCAGTTTTCATGCTATATGTAATTTTTTTTGGCGTTTGCCTTATTTCTCTAATCCCCAAGGTGGTGTGCGTTGCACTGTGGTTTTTATTTTGCACCTGTCGGCCCAGTGCATCCGACTTCAGCATGCATTTTATGTAAGTGTCTGCTGTAACAGCCGGTGTTGTGATGAGTATTGAACCCAGCACCTTCGGATTGTGAGTCATGTCACTTAACCACTTGCCCACGCCGTCCCAGATGAACCTCACTAAGTTGTCTGAATTTCTGCACCACTGTTGTCTTTTGTTAGCCAAAAAATGGATCACAGCACAAACCTCGCAGCTTGAAGGATTATTTACTTTTGCACGCATCATTTTACATCCTTCACACACATCATGAAACAAGAATCCGACATTGCAAACATAGCAGACAATTAGCTGATGAACTACATTAAGATACTGTACATGATTGTCTTCCAACAGCCAGCCATAATGTCAAAATGGAGCTTACTTAAAAAATGTGTCTTAAACATGTATCTGTTTGTCCATCTTGCAAAAACTCTTGAATTGTGAGCTCTAGTGGTGTGAAATTTGCATAGCTCATTCTGTCTGGAATTTCTGGACAAACGCAACTATTTTCATCTTGGTGCATTATTGCCTTCCAGAGTTAATTGACAAGAAAATACATGTATTTTCTTATTTATTTAATTTTCTGCTTCCTGTTGTGACTTCAGAACAGGCAATCTGCTTTACAACATCCCAGTGGCCAGCAAGGGGTGGGGATAATGCACTTGAGTAAAAGTGCTCTAACATTATGTTTCCTCATTGTGCATTCTGGGGATAGTCCACTGTTATGCTAAATGCCTTAAATATTGTTTATGCCAGTGGTGAACAAGGTTTTGAGGAGAATGTCTGTTGATATTTCAAACCCCACAGAAAATGGGAGGTTACTTTCTTCTTCATCGAACAACTGATGCTATGCTTTTAGTCCAGTGAGGTTCACAAAAGATACTGTGCGTTTCAGGTCTTCGCCAATCCCCCACAGCTTTTCAAGCATGGTCGCTTCCCCCAGGCCAGACTGTCTCTCTTTGGTCTGCACAGGTAGGGCATTCTTGTAGAATATGTTTTGGTGTTTGCTTGGGTGCTCTACAATCGCATGTGGCAGTGTCTGTGAGACCCATTCTGTGGAGGTGTGCCTTGAGTCTACAAAGTCCCGTTCTGAGTCTGAAGATCTTTGTTTGCCCATATCTGCCAAGTTTGTTTATTCTGTTATTTTCTGGCTTGTATTCTTTGTGCTGGTCTCTCCATTCTGTCCTCATAGATCGTTTGATGAGTGTTTTTGCTTCTTTTTATAGCTCTGCGTGCCTCCACTTGCGGCTTTTGCGAGCTCATCTGCTTTCTCGTTTCAGGAATACTACAGTGGAACGGAATCCACTGTAGGACTAAGTCTGTTTTTTGAGACAGCAATCCTATGTTGTGGAAGGTTACCAAATCTATTTGTTTCTTAATTTTCCTACAACCATTTTTAAGACTTTTCAGTGAATTTGAAATAATATATGCCCAAAATGAATCAGAATCTAAATCCCTTGCGAAGCATTTTAGTAAAATGTCAAAATGCAATTTTACGTGAGAAAAGTTACATACATGTACTGACATAACCACCCAAAATTTGGGTTTTATTAACCCTTCAAAACCTTGTCACCCGATCTATAAAACCCCATTCCCCTAGAAATATGTTCCCTTTCTGATGACCCTATATTTATACACAAACTTCATGCCCTCCCAATATAACAATTATAACAAGGTGCACATGTGACACCAAAATTGGTGGCTCTGGAATGAATTATTTATACACATACATACCAAAATTTTGGGATCCCTTGTTTCTTCTTCTTTGGGCGTTCATCCTGAAAAGGACGTTGTGTTGTGGTTTACAGCGAGGCTGCAATATCTGCATCTATATGTAGATCCAATTTCAGCTGCCTTTTTTTGGGTATAAGGTTTTTTTTCCCACTGTGACCCCTATTCTCTTAGCCAGACTACACTTTTGCTGCTTGTTTTTGGGGCCACCACTTGGAGGTGGAATAGGGGCTTGTCAGCTCTGGTTTGCTGACCCTGATGCAAGCAGCCGTCAGCTATAAGACGCTGGCTGCCCCCAGCTCATTCATTGTGCCGCATCTTTGGCCGTAGATCCCAGGTTTGAAGACGGTACAAACAAAAGCGACTAAGTAAAACAAATATCGTATAAAGTAAATCCTGAAAAAGTCCAATAATGTGAGTCAAGCAATTTTGTGCGCTATCAGAAAATGAGGATAACATACAAAATCATTATTTGTTTTTATATATAAAAATTTATCACAATAAAAATCCAAAATGTGAGAGAATCTTTTGGTGCACTGGGGAACTTTTAGAAATTGGAAGAAATTAAGCCCAACATAAATATCTTACAACTCCAATGTAAAGTACATCCTTTTGTACAGCTCTGACACATGAAGAACAATAAACAAAAACAACAATGAGAAAGCTACAGAACGTCATAAATGTGTGCCTGTACAGAATAGCCGCGTAGCGCAGTGGGTAGCGCAGTGGTTTCGTATCTGAGTGGTCCTGGGTTCATTCCCCAGTTGAGGTGGTAATGTTTTTTCAGACAGCAATGGCTCCTGGGTTGACCCAGCCTTAAATGGGTACCGGTTCAGACCGGGAAGTAAAACCGCCCTCATATAGCCGAGCCTTTGAAATGTGAGATCGCTAACACCTCTACGGCAGTAATGCCATGGGTTACTTTACTTTACTTTACAGAATAGAGAGACTGAATAAGTATGATGAGATCATTAATGTCAAACTGATGGAAAAAACCAGACATTTCAGTGGAACATGATGCAAGAAGAAGATGCAGGCAGATATCATTACAAGACAGTCTCTGTTCTGGAATCCCCAAGGCAATAGAAGTGGAGGCAGACCAAAACACAAAAGAAGAAAAACATAAAGAAAACAGGGAAGATGTGGACAGAGATGGAATAGATGTCCCAAAACAGAAGAAACCTGTGCTCTATAGTCAGGTAAAATGTTTTGATGATTGATGCTTTTAGTTTGCTCAGTTTTCGTCTGCTTTGTTCTCAATTGTCCAGAACTTGATTAAAAAAGAAATTTAACAAATGTCAAAATGACTTTTTCCAATTGCTGGGGTAGTCAAGGGTTTTTTTTAGGCTGAGAACTACAGGCAGCTTCGCTACATCGTGTGCTGGTTATGTTTGTTTATTTCACCTCCAACAGAAAAACAACGTTTGCCATTCCGGGATTCGAACTACTGCCCTCCTTGTCCGCAGGCAGGCCGCGAAACCATTCGGCCATGCACTCCTCTTCAGCCAGACGCTCTTCTCTAGAACTTGTTAAAAAGCCATTTATTATGAAACGTCTATTAAAACCTTTACCCCATGCACGTCGCCACTGTGCGACTGACATCATGAAATCGCTGAGAGCGGGTCGCCGGTATGCGACTTATGTTACCCTTTCATAGCCGCGGCCATCCTAATCAAAAATAAAAACGAACAGCTACATAGAAATAGTCTGAACAATACTGCTCTTTTGATTGCAGAGAGTTCCGACCTCTGACATATACGGTTAGATACCAACAATGGTGATTTTGGAATTAGTTTTAGGCGTTTGGAAATGATTTCTTATGTTTTTCACTTGGATTTGAAGATTCATCCATTTTTGAGAATGGGGGAGTCAAATTTCTGCAACAGATTTTTCTGAGGTAGATATATTTAGATTGTTTATTTAGATACAATAATTACGTTTATAGTCAAAAGTGACAATTACGGTCAATATGGTAAACATTGATAATCTGTTGTCGGGGTTTTTCTTTTTTTTTTTAACCAAGGGATGTTGAAAGTGGGAGAGTCTAAGTGTGTGTGCTGTTTTAATTTTATTCATCTCAGAAACTAACACACACACAACAAAAACAACAGCACTAACATATTTTTTATTCATTTCTTTCTCTATGCACAAACAAATCATTTCAATAGACCATCAGATAAACATGTTACAGGCTCTCAAAGCAAACATAGTTAAACGACATGACGTCCTGAAAAAGAATTGCGGAGGCAGGGAAAATTCCGTAATTTTATAATTCAGAGTGGTACAGGTATGTCTGTTACTATTCTCATGCAACACTGCCTTTTAAATCTTGTGTCGTTTAGAAATTATTGGTATCGAATTTTACAGCAGCCACATATCTATTCTGAAAATAACCATTAATAGGCAACTGAATATATTATTGAATGAAGTATAACAACCTGTGCCAAATACAGCATTCAAATTAATGAGACAAAGACAGAAACTATGAGGATCAACAGAACACCTAGGCCATTCAATATAATTGATATGGGATCCATGATTGCAAAATTTGCTGACACAAAACTATGCAGTAGTGTCTCATCTAAAGTAGAAATGGATATATTGAGGTCAAATTTAGATACAATTTGAGAATGGCCTGTAAGCTGGCAAATGGAGTTTAATGTAGATAAATATACAGTCATCCACATGGGTAGATCCAATATGGAACATAATTACAGAATGGGAGAGAACAATATTAGAAAGATAGATAAGGAAAGGGACCTAGGGGTTATAATAGATCTTACAGGTAAGGTGAGTGAGCAAGTTAAGGTAGTGGTGAAAAAGGCAAATGCAATGTTAAGTAAAAGTAAAGTAAAGTATCCCATAGCATTACTGCCGTAGGGGTGTGAGGTGTTAGCGATCTCACATTTCAAAGGCTCGGCTATATGAGGGCGGTAGCCATCTCCTCTCTCTCGCCGCTTTTACTTCCCGGACTGAACCGGTACCCATTTAAGGCTGGGTCGACCCGGGAGCCATTGCGGTCTGAAAAAATCATTACCGCCTCAACTGGGGAATGAACCCAGGACCACTCAGATGCGAAGCCAGCCCGCTAACCACTGCGCTACGCGGCTCCACAATGTTAGGTATGATAAAAATAAATATTAAACATAAGAGCAAAGGAAGTGATAGTCGAGCTGTATAAATCATTAGTTAGACCTAGATTGAAGTACTGTGTACAGGTGTGAAGTCCTTATCATAGAAAGGATATAAACATGCTGGAAAGAAAAGAGCGACAAAGCTGATAGTAGGATTCTAGAATTACAGTTATGAGAAAAGAGAAAAACTGGCCTTCAGTGTCTAGAAGAGAGAAAAATTCAAGGTGACAATACAGGTTTATAAGATGATCAGAGAAACAGATACATTTAGACTATAACATGGTTTTCAAAATATAAACACTCACAAGACCAACAGGACATAGCTACAAATTAACACTAAAGAGAGGTCCAGATTAGATATTAGGAAATATTCTTTTTAGTCAGAGAGTGGTGAATGCTTGGAATGCATTGCCACGGGAGATAGTGGAGGCAGGGATAGTAAATGCTTTTAAGAATAAATTGGATGTGCATAGCTTTTAGAGCAGGGTAATGTAAATGAAACTGGTTGTATACACTGCAGTCTTCTAAGCCAGTATAAAGACGTTAAGTTAAGTGTAAATGATATTCTCTTCAACAGGCCCTGAGTTTAGGTCTTTGCACAGTATTTTTTTGGCTGATGGTAGACTCGACAGGGATATCAAGACTAGGTGCTAGAAAGCATCTCCTGTGACATCAGCTGTCACCTCTGCTTCCGCACCTGAGCATTAGTTTTGTAACAAAACAATAGCGAATAAACTATATCTATGCTCACTCTGTGCTACCAGTGCCAAATATGGTCCCTGACCAAGGGGCATGAGAACAGAATTTTCATGTGTGAAATGAAGTGTTTGAGAAAGGCCATAGATGTTTCCAGGAAAGACATACAAAACAACGACATTTCAAAGTATGGCCGGCAATATATCTTGTGCATAGTACTTTCCCATTGAAAAAATACACTGGTTCAGTCAACTCATGACAATGAACACAACTATATCAACTTTGACTGATGACCTATAATGCTGACACATATGGTTACACAGCAAGAGGGTGACCACAAGGCAGGTGGATAGATGAAAGAGTGATCGTGCATTAAACGACCCGACTCAACGGATGACAGGCAACTTAAGCTCCCCATAATGACCACTGGCATAAAGGAAAAATAACTAACTATAAAGTTAAAATTTACATATATACATATATATATATATATATATATATATATATATATATATATATATATTTATTAAAACAATGAATTATGTATAAGTTATGTTTTGTTACAAAACTATCAAGCTTATTTATTTTAGAAATAGATGTAGTTATTTAAGGGAAACCAAAAATAAACTGTCAACATTATAAGAGACATTTATGCCGCTATTTGAGAGTGAACAATGAAGATATAAGAAATGCTAGGGAGAGAAAGAGGGAGAGGCTTGAATGAGAGAAAGGAAGTGGGCGGGGAGAGAGAGAGAAAAAAAACTTACTGTCACTATGTGCCCCCTCAAGACACAGCAAAATTGAAGATCTGCTAAGATCTTCTTCTATGTCTTCAGCTCCAGGGTTTCTTTTCTTGATGCATTGATTCTGTACAATATCCTCCTTGCAAGCAACGTAAAATGATTTGTCAGCTTTCACATCATCAGCTATTAGCTGTTGTCTTTGTTCCAGCCGGGCCCGACACTTAAAACAAACAGAAATATTTTGTCAAAAGGCAAATGTCACTTGAAGAATATTTTAATATACTAACTACTGAATTGAAAAACATTCATCAATATGTTTTCAGCTCCCTGTGGAACACATGTCTTCAACAATATTTTCCTATATTGTGTAACGGCCGAGCTAAGTAAAGAAATATGAATATTGTCTGTGTTAGGGAGCTGTATGGTAGAGAGTGAAACAGTACAGATGCAGATGACCTACGGGAAAGAAACCAACAAATTAAGCAAAGAAAATGGGGGTAGGACAGGACATATGTTACTGAACAGACTGTCGAATATATCCAGACACGCTCTTACATGGAATCTTCAAGAGAAGAAAGAGAGAGGTAGACACAAAAATACATTGAGAAGAGAATGTGAGAAAAAACTATTATTAAATGATTTCACCTGGAGAGAGGCAGAAAGAGCAGCCTAGGACTATGCATGCTGGCATGATGTTGTCAATGGCCTATGCACCGAGAGGAGTGAAGGGCTTTTGATTGGTTGATTCGGTCCAACCCTAATCACAACATGTAAAATGAGATGCTTGCGAAAAGTGGCCAGAATCACTAGAAGAGACAGTGAGAAACAAAGGAACCCAACAAAAAGAAGTTCTACAATAAAATTTCTCATTTAGACTGGGACTCAGGATTCTCTATTAAAGTTTGCTGTCTTAACTTAACATTAAGACAGCAACTTAACATCTTTATACTGGTTTAGAAGACTATGCAGTCTGTAAACAACCAGTTTCATTTACATTTCCTAGCTCTAAAAGCTATGTTCATCCAATCTATTCTTAAAATGCATTAATTGTCACTGCCTCCACTACTTCCTGTGGCAATGCATTACAAGCATTTCTTAATCAGGGCCTCAATACCGCTGTATAGTTTGAGTAGGCGAGGGCCACGTCCTTCTTCTTAAATCTGTGTGCTGGTGGCAGTCCTGAAGAACATGTGATATTGTCATGTTTGTCTGGCTGCAGTGCCATATGTTGGTGGTACTTATTTTAAATTTGACATACATTATTCTGTTTGTGTCCAGTTCGGAAACGAAATATGATAACCTGGCCTTTTCTGGACAATTGGTAGCATCCGTCATATGTGTGGTATTTGGGATGTTCTTCCTGCCACTTTACCTTGTGTCAACAGGAAGTGAGAATGACATCAACCATTATATATATATTGACAGACAAAAAGTTAAATGGTTTCAAAGACTTCCAGTAAGATGGCGGCCAAGCAACAGCTGCTTTCACGGTCTGCGATTTTCATGTGCTTTGTTCGTTCCAATTAATGTATGGAGCGCAGTGTTGTATGGCAAATCATTTTCTAGCACGCTCTACGCTATTCCCAGGAAGCCTATGTGTGTAATTTTCCTAGGAATTAGGAGAAAACACGATCTGTTCTTCATGTGTTATATAATACACGTCGGATAGGACGTCACTACAGATTGCGCACCGTCCTTGGTTGGTGTGCACGACCTACTTGGAAATTGCATCCATTTTCATTGCATGCCATGACCAGAATCTTCCCTCAGCCATGGATTAATGGTCCCTACCTAGACTTACAGATGTGGGCGCTGGTCAGCTGCAGTATCTTCTAGTCTACGAATGGGGGCTGCTGTCGAATAGTACGACATTCACCTCCCACAAGTTTCAAGCGACCCCTGGTCTCACGGATTGTACGACCTGAATGTCTGCATCTTGAGCTACTTCTAGTCGTCTTGATTGCATGTCTTCCACTGGTTTCCGGTAACTCAGGATGAGAGAGTGAGATTGATGTCCAGCGCAGCTTCTTTCTCACTATAATCCAAATTTAGCGCAAGTTACATCTTCAAGACAAGGACAGTCTGATGATGTTGCCATCTTCGCTTGCGATGGGCAACTTACTTAAATGGTTTAGATGTAAAACTTGACTTTGTCATACAAGCCTACAACAGACTAAGCAGAAGAGTTACATAGAAAGAGAAAGACCAAGAAATGCATTGATTGCCTGTGAAGCAATACAGACGCGAGGATTTTAAATAACAGTGGTCAAAACAGATGGCGCACAAAAGAAAAATGCACCTCCGTCTAATGATATTATTGGACAATGAAATAAGATGATGCAGTGTTAAAAACTCATAAAACTCACATTGTCAGACAATTTCTCATCTCCGAGATGTTTGAACAGGCACTTGAACACCTTGCCTTGTCCAGCTACCACATCATGGCACAAGTTCTCACGGTCACCCTTGCAGTCGTAATACAGTGGCCGGTCCAGATGGAAGTCATCTGACTGGAGCTCTGCTACCCTCAGTAAAGATTTCTTGCAAGACTTGCTCAGCTCCTTTCTGTGGTCCTGAAGACATGCCACAGTCTTTCCTTGGGAATGCGGGCTCTATAGAAAATGGAGGCAACAAGAACAGCTGCTTTATTTACTTTTAACAGCTTACTGTTAACTTTTTATATTCTTAGTCAGCGGCTAACAAACCAGCAGTTAGTGTCACAGGCTCAGTTTCTAGATTCTCTGACGATCGTCATCGATTCACCCTTGAGAACAAATAGATATTTGAGATGGGCTGACTCCAGCCACATGGTATTAATATCTTCCACACCTTTTCTTGAATCCTGATTTCATACAGCCTACATCTATCTGCACGGCCCTTCTGTCTCTACCGGAATCACCTTTTGGTCTTTCCGCATCTGACCGTCTTGGCTTACCCTGCCTTTAACCACGTTTTTCAACTTTTTACGCCCTTCTGGTCACCTCATCCTGCCTTTGTCTGTCATTTACGTTCCTGTCCCCATCTTGCAACGAGTCACCATACTTTTTCTCATTCAGTAAACTGTTTTTTCCCCCTATGTATTGATATCCCCCATTTATGTATCAATCCCTTTTTCTTTGATTCGTTAGTTAATTATTGTTGTTAATTGTAGCCCGCGTTGAAGACCTATAACGTAGATTCTGTTCGTGTATTCGTCTCGGTGCGGTATCTGACCATACCCATTTATGAGCATTTTTTTCACTGTTTTCTATTTTAAGCAGCAACAAATCTCCTTCACTTTGTGTCAAGTCACCAATGGCTGTAGTGCAATACTAGGCTTCTCAGGTCAACACTAAAAAGGCTGTGTTTATCTCTACTTACACCCAGACAGCCATAACACAGCCCGTTTCCAGGTGCATGTATTGATGTCAGGTAGGTGTCTTGGTCAGTATGTTGCACCTTGCCCTGAAATTAGTGACTTGGCAGTGATGTTCTGCTATTTTAAACAAATGAACGAAGAATGATATCGCCATCTTTCATTTGAAGCATGGTGCCAATGCTGGACTTGACCTCCTTGAAAGAAGTCTATGTCAAAATCATTTATATACTCTTTGTAGTGTCTGTCATTTCACTTTGCATTTTCACTCCATGTGGAGCATAGGACGATCACTGCCATCCAGGAAGCTTGTATCCAACAACTTGCAGTGGTGGTTTCTGTACTAATTGGCTTGCATGTTTCGTCATTGTTGTTGTTGAATGTCTACAATGAGTAGGATTATACTTTTCTGAACCCTAAAATAGGACATTAAGTGATGGGTTGTCATATCCTTCTTCACATCCCGAGCGTGCTGATGAAGGTAGACCAGGGTCCTGTAGGCGGTTGTGCTATACTTTACTTCATCTACATGTCGCTCACTACTACGGCGATCACGTCGATCCCTCACCTTGCTAGCCAGGTTGCCATGAAATCAGCCCATTTCCAGAAAGGGCTACGAGGAAGCCGAGGTGAGAATTTTGTTCAGTATGTTTTGCCTGACCAGATGTTAGTCTCCCTTCACTTTCTTCATTGAAACAATAATCACATTCCATTTGTTGCTTTCAGAACGATCATGACCTAAATCTAATTTAACAGTCTGGAGAGAGGGGATGACTTCTTTCTTCTTCTGTGCTCGTCCTGAAAAGGACGTGTCGTAGTTTACAGCAAGGCAGCGTATTTTCCTCAGGCTATGTTGCATTGATTTATGTCTGGTTCTTTCCAACCATTACATATTTATAATCTCATCATACCACTTCAATCTCTTTATTCTGTGTAGGCGCCCATTTATGAAAGTCTGCATATTTGTTGCTGTTCTTTATGTTTCAAAGCCATTCTTCTTCTTCTTCTTCTTCGTACGCAGTCAGACAGTAACCATTATTTTTTTCGAAAAAAGCGGCGGTCATCCTGAGGCTCTCGCCACTGCCATAGAGCTTGTCTTGCAGTTCCACTGGTAATGGCCACATCTGCTCTCTCTGATCCTCGTATGTCGGGCAGTTCTGCAGCAGATGTTCAGCGGTCATTTTACCAGTACCGCACGGGCATTCGTCGGTACACCCTATCTTCAATTTGTTGAATAGGTGGTACCTCAGTCTGTTGTGGCCAGTGCGAAGTCTGAAGACAACGACCTGCTCTTTTCGGTTCAACTGGTAATAGGCATCGTTTTTGGTGTAACCAGTATGTTCGGTTTCCCATTTGGTCATGTATCTGGTCAAAGCCATACAATTGAACAGACTTTGCATTAGAGTTGAAAAAAATTATTGTTGCGTTGGGCTTAATTTCTGTTAATTTTCATAAGTGTTACCCAGTGTAATGAAAGTTCATCTAGCTCACCTTTTGTAAATTCTCATTTTGATATTAAAGATACCTCCTGTACACCTCCTACTTTATCTATATTACTACCAAGATATATGAATGCTTGCACATCTTGTAGGAGTGTGTCTCCCAACACAATCTGATTGCTGCTGTTTGTTGCATTTATATATATTTGAAGAGCATCAAATAATCCTGATGACAATGATTTGCATTTTCTCTTCATGTGAAGCATAGACCTACCACTAGAGCTGATTCTTTTACAGGTAACCAATATCTAAGCTAAATAAAGTGAGGGAACATTCAGCCACACTAAGACTAAATATTAACATGAAGAAAACCAAGTAGTTTAAAACAACACCGTAAGCAAAAAGGTGTCATATCTGGAGTTGGGTCACTGGAAGAGGTGGACACCTTCACATATTTGGGCAGCACCACCAATACTTCGGGCAGAGAGGCAGATGTAAGGGCTAAAATTGATGATGTCTTTGAAAGGTATACCATTGTAAATGAAAATCAGGCAGGATTTCAGCTTGTGTCACTCCCATCCTACCAGTAGACCAGTTGTAGGGGGGCGAGGATGTCTTCCAGATGTGCTCCCTCAAGAGACGTATGATCAGCCTCACGCTCCACAACCAACGTTTGAAAGGTCTTCACAACACTGACGCACGGCACATTTCATTGGTGAAGGGTGCGGTTACCAGCATTGCTGGGCTGGTGACCAGAGAACTGATGACCGTGGGAGCACAGCGACAGTAGTCTGGCAGCCACGAGACAGAAGACGACCCCGGGGAAAACCACTGGTCTGCCTCATTCGAACTTAGAAACAATATCTATGATGCTTCAGACTGGAAACTTATCACCCACTGGTCCACTGTGGCCCAAGCCAGAAGACAATGGAAACAAAGTTGGGACCGACAGTGATGTAACTGCCACTGAGGATCGGGTAGTCCGGTAATCTAGTAATATAAAGTATAATGGATACGGATCTTGTCATATTGGCTTTTAGACAGGATTTGAAAAACTACATGGTAGTTTGTGATGCTACCTCACGGAGTGCACCTGTGTTTTGGCTATATATATATATTCATGTATATACTGTCATCTATGTATGTCTCTGTAACATACATACGTATTGGCCTCTATGTGTTTGTACTTTAAATATATATATATATATATATATATATATATATATATATATATACACACACACATCTCCTAACTCTACATTCTGAAACATAGTAGTAAAGATAATCAGTTTAGTTTATTTTAATACTGCACCCTCTAGATGTTTTTTGTTTTTTTTTGGTAAAAGGTTTGCCTCTCTGTATTCTACTGGTGGAGGCAGACCCTTTCCACCCATAACTAATAGTCTTTTAGGCGATATCAGGACATATTAACCAGTTCTAGGATGAGTGTGTGCTTCTGTATTTACCTAAGATAGCTATGGCAACCTCAGTGGTCAATCAATATGTAATGGAAGAGCATCAACTCTGAGGGTGCGTGTTAGAGTTGTGTAAGGGTGTGTGTGCAGGCAGCGTTTTAAAATGAATTTTATTGATACTTCAAGATCAAGAACGTTCGTCGAAACAAACATTTCCATTGCAGTTGACATCACATAGGAATATTTGATAGAAAGTGAAAAGGTGATAGAAGAAGAGAGATTGACAGAGAAGGAAACGGAGACCGACATGTCTTTAAGGATAGACAAAGGTGTTTGTAATAAAGAAATGGAATGAAAGGAGAAGATAGGCTGTAAATAAAGAAGGGTTTTCATTTAATGAGATTATTATTTTTTTGTGTGTGTAGGTAGGCTGAGAGAGCCGAGCGTGTATGTCGGAGCTCTCTAGATGATTAACAACATCAGTGGTTAAGAAAAGAATACACAAGCAATGAACCAGTACTTACGTCATCCGCAGTTTCAAATGGATCGAGCCTTCCACATTTTAAAGTGACAATGTCTTTCCTACAGTCCTTCATAAAAAAATTCATAAATCTGAAGTCACTGAAGATGATGCTGCCCATTTTGTTCAGAAAGATACTGCATGGTTTCGATTTGATTTCTTCATAATGTTCAATAAGGCACGGTATGGTCTCCCCTTGTTCCAGATTCTTGCACTCTGAGAACTAGAAATATTGACATATTATGATAATATGTAATTTATGATATCTTATATACATAGCTTCTTTTACAGAGGATATCAGCATAATTAATATTTCTTTCAATATTTTTTTCTCACACTGTGGTGAGTACACAAATTAAGCTGTGATTTTATCAAGCTAGGTAAATTTTTAATTATTTATATAACTGCACTAGTCTTGGTGCTGGGAGTGGCTCTGTGCCACACTAGAATAAATCCTCTGACGCTATGAGCAGCTGATGGTAGTTCATGTGTTTAGCTGGTGTAAAAATAATGTTTAGTCCAATTGTCTGTTAACCTTTTGAACCCGACCACCCTGTCCATAAAATCCCATTCTCCTGTGCACCTGAGAAAACATGTATTAGGTAGACATGTGAAGAAAGCTATTTACTATGATAACACTATGTGCTCTAATTTCATTATTCTATTTGAAATTGACTAATCTGATCAACTCGTTGTGCCAGTAAATTATGAAATATATTTATTGAAGACCATCCTGTTTCAAATTTACTTGATAATTACGTGGGATAACCCCCAGAATATAGTGTGATTTCCGAGGGACAAGCACAGATCATTCAAATAATCACTTGTCCTTTTCAGAATAATCACCATCTAAATCCAATTCATCTGCACTGAAATCTTTATGATTCCAATGGATTGTTCTATTGTTAGCCTTTTAGATCAACCATTTCCTGAATTTTCAAAACTACTTTCCATCACAAAAAAACATTGCAAAAACTAAGTTTGTGGGTGTCACCATATTTTGGTATCTCCGGAAATAGTGTGTACTGTGTAGACTTATATGGCCAAAATCCTAGCAGTACAGCACAAAATACTTCTTAAGATAATGACCCATCTGTCACAGTGAATCATGGGTGGCTTGAGGAATGGGGTATATATATTAATAGTTGTCCATCACAAGTGATGAAGACCACTCTCTTTGTTCAGCCGTGTGGACAGTCGTATCTCTTGCTGCGTCCGCTGAAATGGGTGACTTGCGCGGTTATTTGGATTAAAGTGAGGAAGAAACTGCGCCTTTTTTGTCAACCTCACTCACAGAGCCTAAGCTACATTTTGCCAGTGGCAAGACATTCATCGAGACGACTGGAGATAGCATAGGATGCAGATTTTGCCTCAGGGTTACCACCGAAGCCTTTCCGTAAACATGTAACCCGCAGGGTAGAAAGGTGGGATGGCATCTAACACAGTTTGTCATGCCTTTTCGATAACCACAAGAGGTCGTATGGACAACACTCAGCGTGTGAGTGGGTCTGGCATCTCTCCCCAGCTGTATTGAACACCATCATAGTAGCATCTAAAATTCCCACACGCCAAATTCGCGAAGGTGAACCGGCAGAACTAACCCGTGAAATACGTCACAGGTTTAAGCGTAGTGCCATTCAGCCGGCGTCCAGACCAGGATAAATGGATGGAAGAAATCACAAAAAAAAGAACGAAATAACAAGTCCGGACGGAAAACAACACCACGTTTCAGTGAACACAAGTGTAAGTCGTCGACTAGTGTGAATTCCAGGCAAATCCGTGGTCTGGCGGCATCCATAATGATCCAAAACAGTAGAGAAATGTAGAATCGCAGCCAGTTATGGCGCGATCTTTGCCAGATATATATATATATATATATATATATATATAAACACACACACAGTATATGGATGATGTCATGGGTTCTTCTTCTTCTTCTTCGTACGCAGTCAGACAGTAACCATTATTTTTTCGAAAAAAGCGGCGGTCATCCTGAGGCTGTTGCCATAGAGCTTGTCTTGCAGTTCCACTGGTGATGGCCACATCTGCTCTCTCTGATCCTTGTATGTCGGGCAGTTCTGCAGCAGATGTTCAGCGGTCATTTTACCAGTACCGCACGGGCATTCGTCGGTACACCCTATCTTCAATTTGTTGAATAGGTGGTACCTCAGTCTATTGTGGCCAGTGCAAAGTCTGAAGACAACGACCTGCTCTCTTCGGTTCAACTGGTAATAGGCATCGTTTTTGGTGTAACCAGTATGTTCGGTTTCCCATTTGGTCATGTATCTGGCTTTGATAAGCCGTTTTGACTCTTCGTACGTCATATTAGTATCTGTTTGTGGTAGTCTTGCACCTTCTTTTGCCAGTCTGTCTGCCTCCTCGTTGCCTTGGATGTTGCAGTGTGATGGGACCCAATGTACCACTACCCTTTTTGGTGCGGACTGCTGGCACAGTTTGCAGAGTGCTGCTCTTAAGTCATTAAGCTCAGTGTTTTTCTGGCTTTTTAGCGCTGTGACTACGGCGAGAGCATCTGTAAGCAGTGACTATATGGCTTTCATTTTCTTTGTGTGTCACCATTTCTTGCACTGCCGCCCTCAGTGCCTCTGCCTCCGCTCTGAAATTGCTTGTGTACTTACCAGTAGCGAATGACAGTGTTATTTGTCTGCCATTTGGTAGGTTCAGGAATGCTCCTGCCCCTCCGTTCTGTGTATTGTTTGTTACAGAACCGTCGGTGTATGCATGGGTCCAGTCCATGCTTGGGTAGCTTTTCGATATGAAGCTTAGGGTAGTATCTCTCCTTTCTTTTTCAGTCTGACAGTTTTTGTTTCCTATACCTGGTATATTTTCTACCACCTCTGGAAATATATCCTGCCTCCAGGTAGGTTTTCGTACAGTAGTGATGGGTTTTGGTGTTGTTAGTGCGTTTATGGGATCTTCGTGCATCTTTGCTTTGGCTATTTCTGCAAAGTTTCTCCGCTTTAGTTTCCCATTTCCCAAATTGTTAAGTCTCTGGTGCATTGGATGGTCAGTCAGTCTTCGGAGTTTCTCTGACTGCAGCTGGGCTCTGCAGTCTCTTCTATCGGTCATGGATTGCAGTTTTGTAATCTTTTCAAGTTCTACAATTGGCGTTGACTTCATGCCTCCTGTTATAACTCTCATGGCTTGGTTTTGAAGTTTGCTAACTTTATCGAAGTTCGCCTTTGCTGCTGTTGACCATGCCGCAATGCCATACTCAAGAACTGGTCTCACTCTTCCAGTGTACAGTTTCTTTAGTATGCCTTCGTCTGCTCCCCAGCTTGTGCCAGCAAGTTTCCTCATGATTGCCATTCTTTCTCTGGCTCTCATTCGGTTTCTCTCGATCTGACTTTTCCATGTCATGCGCCGATCAAATGTGATGTCATGGGTTCAAAGGGATAATTCCTTAAAATTGTATTACTGTTCAAAGGGATAATATCTGAAAATTGTATTACTGTTCAAAGGGATAAATATCTGAAAATTGTATTACTGTTTAAAGGGATAATATCTGAAAATTGTATTACTCACTTTCTCCAGTTCCTGAGCACAGGCCTCATTAGATGCATCCTCAAACCTTGAATCTTTCGTGAGCTTCAGTTTGAATCGCCAAAGAAACTGTATACAAATGAATACAAATCTGTTACATACAAGAACAATGTAATCAGTAAGGAGATAAAGGGAAACCTTGTAGCATGTACTTTGCAAAATGTCGCCTCAATCACAGCACGTGTGAAAGAAACTCGATCTCTTGCCAAATCTCCAGACTGCTTTAGAGTTTTGCCCAAGCATTCCTTGACATCTTTGTGTCATCACCTTCTTGTTCTGCCTCTGCCGCCCTGCACTATACCTTCCATTACAGTTCCACCAAGACCAGTCTTTTAAGGTGGCCAAAGCATTTGAATTTTCTGTTCATTATAGAATTTATGAACCAGTTCTCCTCTATATGTAACTCTTGTCGAATGTCCGCATTCTTCTTTTTTTCCAGTGCATGGTATTCTGAGAACCCTTCAATAACATTTTGACATGAAGGACTCGATTCTCATTCTTGAGGTTTGGGTAACTGTTCATGTTTTGCAGCTGTATGATGTCACAGGAAAGACACATGTTCTCAAAATTTTGACTTTTGTTGGTTTGCTGGAACTGCATGGTTTCCTCAGGTTGTGTAGCCTCTGCATAGTCAATCTTTTTCTGAATTCTTTTGAGTGGTCACAATTGTTGTCAATTCTGGACCCCAGATACTCGAAGTTCGTGACCTGTTCTATTTCGACACTCCCGATTTCGAATGTGTGTTGACTTCATGTTTTGTCTGGACATTATCTTTGTTTTGTTTAAGTAAACAAAACGATTTTGATCTTCCCTACATCTGCTTAAGAAACAAGGAGGCCTGTAATTTGTAAATAAAGTAGCAAGAACAATCCCAACAAATGTAAATGAAGTGAGAACAACCACAAAGACAAGTAAATCAAGCGAGAACAATCACAAAGACAAGTAAATAATGTGAGAACAATCACAAAGACAAGTATTTGACCAAGTAGTTAGAAAACATAAAACAACAGAGGGGGACGATGTGGGCTAGTGGTTAAGTGACACGGCTCACGGCCCGAAGGTGCTGGGTTCGATCCCCATCACAGCACCTGTATAATATGGAGTATACTATGAAGACATTTGTTAGTGTTCTGCTTTCTGTGAAATAAATGTGATATTCTTATTTACACACCATACTTCCATATCATATAGCAGAATAGATACAATGTTGATAAAAATAACCAATACAATTATAAAAAGGTAGCCCCAAACCATTTAGAACAAACAATAAAAAGATAGTGTAATCAAATGCTTGTGCTTCTACTCACATTGTGACACTCTTCCGACAAGCTGCTCGATGTCTGAAATCAAAAATAAAGAATCTATGCTAGAGTTGAATAATTAGATAGACGTGTCCTACGTTTTTTCCCATTCCTGGGGTAGTCAAGGGGTTTTAAGGCTAAGGACTTCAGGCCGCTTTGCCACCGCTGTCGCAACGTCATGTGCTGGCTATGTTTGTTTATTTCAGCCCCAACAGAAAAACAACATATGCCGTACCGGGGATTCAAAACCCAGTTGTAAATGGGTACCTGACGTATGAGTTAGGGAAGGTACAAACAGCAAGGAAGGGAATTGGCCACCCCACCTCACATGAGCTACGGCTTAGTACATGAAGAGTTATCTTCATCCCTGACGGCAATTGTTGCCATGGCACTCACCTTTACCTTTATAATGTGAATATTTTTGGAAGAAAAAAAACAAAGTAATTGAAATAAATTGGATATTGACCAGTCTGCCCTCTTGTAATTTTACATAGGTAGAGTGCTGTTCTCCTTGGCATAATCCTTTTCAACAATTCAAAGGACTGGCCTGTGGTTGTTATCTACAAGTTGTTTCCCAAACAATCGTACAATGTTCCACTAAATGCATGGTGAGAGAAAATACAAAATCTGGTGTAAAAGTGATGCGTGATGATGTTGAGTAGAAGGTTGGTGGGTTGATTTAAAAAAACAGACTACTAAGGAAAAGCCACAACCATCTGGCCAGAGAAATTCACAGAAAACATTCAGACATCCTTGAAGCAGAAATTGAAAAGTGCAAAGCACTGATTCCAGAACCATGGATACGGAGCCAGGGCCAGTCTAAAGTAATATTGGAGGTTCCAGGGATAACAAAGAAATGTGATAAGTCAGAAAATAAACAAAAAACTCATATTCCTGCAAGCACTCAAGAGACATTACCTTAGTAACTCCTGGACACATGTTTACACAGATGGATCAGCCTCTGTGAGCGAAAAAAGGGGAGGCAGTGAAATCTACATCGCACATTCCAATGGCAACATAGAAATTCATTCTAAACCAGCAAGAGAGACCTGTACCAATTTCAGAGCTGTAGCTCTGAACAGCTGTTCATGCAATAATGAGGATTCTTATCACCCAAAAGACAACTCCATAGAAAACTGTAAGAAGACTCCAGGAGTGAACTACAAGCCCCAAAGAGGAATAGACTCTCCCACAAAATAAAACACAACATCTGACTGATGTCCCAAAAACAGATCTAGTCCTACAATGGATTCCGGCTCACTATGGAATCCTTGGAAATGAATTTGCAGATGAACTAGCAAAAAGCCGGAAATGGCGGCACACAAACTCGCCATCCACAGAGCTATAAATTAGCAAAGATACTCATCAAACGATCCATGAGGACAGAATGGAGAGACCAAAACAAAGAATACAAGCCTGAAAATTACAGCATAGACAAACTTGGCAGAGATGAGCAGACAAAGATTTTCAGACTCAGAACGGAATATTGTAGACTCAAGGCCCATTTCCATAGAATGGGTCTCAGAGACACTGACTTCCATGTGCAATTGAAGAGCACCCAAGTAATCACCAGAACACATTCTGCAGGACTGCCCTACTTGTACAGACCAAAGAGAGGCAGTCTTCCCTAGGGAAGCGACCGTGTTTGAAAAGCTGTAGGGGACAGGTGAAGACCTGAAATGCAGTCCTCTTCAAGAATCTCACCGGGCTCGAAGCATCTGTTGATCGCAGAAGGTGGGTTGATTGACTTGTTAATCAATATAAGCCTACTGTTCAAAGTAAATGTCCATATGATGCACACCTTCAGTCACATCGATGAGAAGTTTCAAAGACAAACTGATCCATCAGCTGACTGAGAAGGCTACCACCAGCTGACTGAGAAGACTACCATCATCATGTCTTCAAAAAACTAAACTCAGGTCAGAAAGAGGTTTCTACAAACAACACAACCTCTTCAAGTCGTGGAGAGCATTGCATCAAGAAATGGTATGATAAACAACAGACCCGATGGATAAACTGCACAAGGCTGGGCAAGGAGCACATATACCATACCATTATATGAAGAACCTTAAATAGACTTTGGTCTTGGGTTACCAGATGCAGAAAAAAACGCAGATGGGGACACAGCGACGCTGATATCTGTGCATGCAGTGCTGTCCAAGACCAAAAACACCCCATGACATGTCTAAATCTATTACGAGCATATACGATGGACGACCTGTTAGAGGGAAAGGACAGGGTGGTAAGTTCTGGCATAACACTGAACCTCTGCCCCATGACATGGTGTTATGGACATGAAAGTAAGTAGCAACTAGCATGGGTGCAGATATAGAAATGCCAGTAAGATTACATGATCTGAAGGTACAAAACACATTGTGCATTACACTAGCAACAATAAAAGACTGCATTATGCCTCATCTGTATTTCAATAACTGTTTGGGGCAGTGCATGAGCTGCAATGGTCAGCGACCCATAGCTGACAGCTAGTGTCAGAGCCAGAGAACCAGAGCTGCCAATACCTTATACACCTCTATGCAGTGATTCTGGATAACAGAGCAGGTTGGCTTAGGAGAAGGGATCGAAGAGGGAAGGCTAATCCGGTACTCACAAATATCTGCTGCAGTTGGATGTGGCGAACCGAAAGGTGCAAATATCACAGTCAAGCTGTAAACTACAACACAACACATTTCGTTCTCTGGACAACATCCTGCTACTTGCAAAGCCCTTTTCAGGGCTTGCTAGCAGAAGATTGAGAACTAACGAAGATGAAGAATGAGTGTTTCAGAGTGTACGATACACCCCATTCTATAGATGAACAGGAGTCCTCTGTTAATAAGTGACACAAATTATGGGTTTTATATCGTGTATTTTCGTTTAATTTTGGAGTGTAAATAATAGTTTATGTGCAAGTTCTTGGATTTTTTTTTCATTCTTGGATATACTATATAGTAATCAAATGCCTGTGGACAATTTGTTTATCACTTTCTGTAAATCAGTGTGTCATCATTTTATTATCTACATTAGAATATAAATGATTGATTTAGCTTATTATGACATTATTATAGCACATTTATTATTTTCACAGCGACACACTATCAAAATATGTTTTAAAATGATAAAAATGACCAATTAATTTGTATACACACCTCTGTGTGAAAAAGCCATCAAATGTTCATTTTCCTATAGCATGTTTTTCAATGTAGTTGTTATCGTGTTCATCAAGGTAAAATTGTTTTTTTAAAAGTGTCTTTGTGGGACTCGGTTTGGCTTGGCTTCATTCATTCTCAATCTACCACTACCAAACACTGAAAGGGCTTAAGTAGCAGAATGTAGTCCAGAGAACGGAATGTGTTGTGTCGTAGTTTACAGCTTGACTGCGATATTTGCACCTTTCGGTCCAACACATCCGACTTCAGCAAGCATTTTTTAAGTACCGGGTTAGCATTCCTTCTTCGATCCCTTCTTAGCCAGTCTGCCCTGCTGCAGCCTGTTATCCAGGATCACCGCGTGGAGGTGTAGAAGGGTCTTGGCAGCTTTGGTTCGCTGGCCCTGATGCTAGCAGTCAGCTATGAGTCGCTGGCCACTGCAGCTCATGCGCTCGGACTTGGTTTAATTTAAGTATTTTGGTGGTGAATAGAAACAGTTAAGACACTTAATATACGCATGTCTATCATTATTTTCTATACAATGTTTTTAAATCTTATCTGGTGCAGGAGAAAAAAGCTAAACCAGAATAAATTCTCATATGAAAAATACCCATATGAAAAACTGCTAAAACAGACAAATGTTCATACAGAAAAAATTATCACTTAGAAAAGAATTTTGTTGCAATAAAGAACATAATTTTTTCCCTGTAACTTCCGTTACAAACATTTTCATCTAGGTTTTTACAAATGTGTTTATAGTTATAAAAGTGTTTTATACTTTAAATAACTCAAGAGTTCTCAGACTTCTTCAAGGTTCAAATACACATATAAAACTGATAGAATAGACATAGAAAGATAACAAACAAAAATAGATAAATTCATAAATTTTCTATGACAGCATTTTTCCATGTGAGTAATTATGCCAGTGAAGTATTTTTTTATGTGCAGAATTTTCTTGTGGGTTTCTGTTACAGAACACACTGTACAATAGAGATGTGCAGAATCCCCCAAAACAAATGTTAAAATTCTGAAATCAATATATTAGTTGTTATCTTGGAAGTAGTTTAGAGGAATACCACTGACTCTATGTGCATTTTTCATATTGTAAAGCTTTGAGTGCCAGTTGCGCTACTAATTTCATTTTCATTAGACAGGACAACAAGTGACTAGAGCAGTGGATCACCAGCGGACCTGTCTTGGGCCACATAAGACTAGTGAGTGGTAAGCATTTCACAAGAGGTGTTTTTGTAGACAGCAAGAGTGCCTGATCAAAGCATTCGGAGGTCTTCCCCGCGGTTTATTTTTTGCTACGGGGCTTCCAGATTTCTGTCATCAAGTTCCATCGACCAACATCACAACATGTAAATCTATGTTATGCCTTGTTTGCATATATTATCGCATCATTCACTCAGAACAATCGTTATATGTCAGAATTGTGAAGACTTTGCATATGTCGATCACGGAGAGTGATTCCGGCAAAGCATCTTTCTAGAAAATCCTGGGTCACTCTGAATTTGTCTTCCAGTGATTTTGTGAGTGACCATGTCTCTATACCATAGCATATCACAGGGAGCACAGTGAAATTGAAGAGAGAGGCATGTAGGTTCTGGTCTTGGCAACCAATCAGAACTGTGTTAATGGACGAGAAGGTTGCCCAGCCCGCGGGACAACGTTCTGTTAGTTGAGGTTTCAGATTGTTCTGCATATTGAGTAGGCATGCATCGACATCCTCTAAGCTTATCCCGCCAAGAAAGAGTGGATCACAATTGGTGAAATTACTGCACATCACAGATTAGATATTTGGGAATATTTTTCTAGTTAGAGAGTGGTGAATGCTTGGAATGCATTGTCATAGGGGAAATAGAAGGGTAGGGTCAGTTAATGCATTTAAGCATAGATTGAATGCACATAGTTATTTTTAGATCAGGTGTAGTTGAATAAAAATGGTTGTATATAGATTCTGCAGAGTCAGTATAAAGAAGTTAAGATATGAGTTTTCTTGATAAAGGACCTTCTTTTGTCTTGAATTGTTGAGTTTTAAATTTTCTTTTTAGTTTACAACATTTTAAAAATTTGTTGACGACTTCAAATTTCTACAGGATGAGATAGCCAGCCCCATGTCTAACATAGTCCCCTTTTACGACATGCTTGACAGGTTAAGTGTAATTGTTCTTTGCTCCACTTTTGAAGCCCTAGACACAATGTAAGAGTATGTAGAGAAGCAGACATGGTATCAGACCCCCATCTTCTGATAGCCAAAATAAAAATAAAACTTAAAGGTATACAACAACATATCTTGCAGATAATGGTTCAATGTGGGATTCACAAGGAACAAGGGCAAACAATTTAAATTTTAATTCCCGATATAAAAAAGGCATCATGTATTGTTAAAATAACTAGATCTATTGAATAATACCGGTAACAGATACCAAAAAATTATGGGACGCGACTCGTAGAGACCTTCTGAGATAAAGAGACTGCCAACACAAAGCATGGATAACAACAGAAAATATAGCAAAGATAAGGGAATAAAATTAAGTAGGGAAATTTAAACAAAAGCAAATTCATAAATACTAGAGTTAGATGAATGTTCAGAAAATATACATGAAAGCCAACAAAGAAGTAAGAATGAACATCAGAAGAGACAATATATTGATCTATTTGGTGTTTGCATGAAATAGAGTGAAATGTTATGATAAGAATACTAATACTAATGTGCAACTGTTGGAAAGAAATAGAAAGATGTCAGTGGAACATGACATGAGCAGTAAGTGTTACTGATAGAGTTATGTAGGACACACATTAGGAAGGTAACCAGCTGTTTTGAGATCCCAAATGCAAAAGAAGTAATGCAGACACATGGAGAAGAAGAGACAAACATAAATAAGAGATGGATAGATTGGGAAAGGGTCTTGAATGGATATTTTTAAATACCCAGGATATGAAGACTTGGTGTGTGTTTGTTGAAGACTTGTGCAGACTGTGCTCCATTGGAAGCTGAAAGGTTTTGATTGATTAGATCACCCACTGCATATGTCTTTATTTAAAAAGTATATAATAAAGTGCATGACACGGACAAGTTTCTTACATCACGATTAATGTATTCAGTAAAATGTTACCTTTTCATCATCTTGCAGACAGTCAAGTATAATAAAGTTATTGCCGTTCATTTTATCAGCGCAGAACTTTTTCACATCGGCAGAACATTCTAACGATTCAGCAATTTTCATGTGTTCTTTCTTCTTTGGTTTGGCATCTTCATTTACTGCTACTCCCGGTATCCCAGCTGGATTGGCAGGATTATTTGCTGCTGCGCCTAAATTTACATCAGGAAAACGTACATTTTTCGCATTCCCATCGACACTGTTGATCATGCCATTATTAGGAGGAGGATCTTTTATTAATACTGGTGCCGCCGCTCGACCATCTCTGACAGGTAATTCAGCGGCTAAGATGCCGCAAAGCATTGAAAGCATTAATGTTACATTTCTACTATATGAACCTGCCATTTGTTTAGTTTGCTAGGATAAACTTATAACGCTCAACGGTTCACAGGGACGTTCTGCGTCTGCGCTTGTTTTTTCGATCACTGAATGAAACTGTAAACAGTGTTACAAAATTCAGTTCATAACCTCGATATACAACAATATTATAATTAAATATTGAATGCCAATTCGCAAACAGATTAATCTGCAAACAGTATTACTGCCAAACAACTAACATTGTTATCATCAGCACAGACAAATTACTAAATCGTGAAAAAGAATGTGCAATTGTTCTTAGCTTGACGTGTTCAACCCCTTCAAACCGGATGTAATTGTAATTATGTCCCTTGATGCTGGATTGAATAGAAAAACAGGAAACAGAGTCAAATAACAAATATCGAACCACGAAAAATATGACTACATCTGCATATCACAAGAGACCGTCCAAATGACAATAGCAACACCATCATAAGTCCATCGATTAAATATATATATATATATATTGTAATAGCTTAATTTATCGTATATCATATCAGTTTATTGCCTTGAGACTGGCTCGTCCTTATCGGTTGAATGTTTGTAGCGTCATAGCCCTTATTAAAATGCCAATAAAATATGTAATATGATGAGAAATATGTTGATATACAGGCAAATAACACTACATTAAAAATGAGACTCATCAGGTGTTATGTATATTCAACATTGTTATACGGTGCAGAAATATGGAGTATGAACAAACAGTTGGAGAACAAACTAGAGGCCCCCGAAGTGGAGTTCTGCAGACAAATATGTTGCATTTCGTGGAAGGTAAATTAAAGGAAAAGTTCAATCCCATGGCAACAATTGCCGTCATGGATGAAGATAACTCTTCATGTACTAAGCCGCAGCTCATGTGAGGTGGGGTGGCCAGTTCCATTCATTGCTGTTTGTACCTTCCCCCATCTCATACGCCAGGTACCCGTTTACAGCTGGATCGACTGGAGGAGCAGCAGTAACAGGATCGAACCACGACCGGGTTTTTTTCTGTCCGTCCGTGATTTCGAACCCTGACGCCCTGTAATCCCAGTGTAAGCAAGCCAGCTCACTGTCGACTAGGATGAACGTTCAACTTCGTAGAAATTGAAACAAACAAATAACGACGTCCTGATGAGAGCATGCATGGGTAGAGAACTTTTGACAGATATTGAAATTAGGCAAATACGATATTTTGAACCTATAAAAAGATACGATACTTTATTGAAGAGCAGCAAAGATGACGTCTAACAGGAGGTGGGTCTAGTGTCGCTCTCGTCTTTTAGTCCATTATGGATACCGCCAGGCCACTAACTGGACTGGAATTCATACTAGCCAACGATTTATACTTGTGTTCACGAAAACGTGTTGTGGTTTTCATTTAGATTAGTTGGTTTGTTCATTTTATGGCGTTTTCCCCTTCGATTATCCTGGCATGTGCATTGGATATTTGAAACAGTGTTTCGGTTACCCTGAGTCGTATTTCTACAGCCAAGTGCACACAGCTGAACATCATGAGATTGGCACCCGTCGCTTTGTTTCGTTGATAGTGCCGGTGTTGGTGTAGCTGGGAAATGTACATACAGGCAAATAAATCGCCCGGAGAGAGATTGGGCCCTTCCCGGTTAGCAACATGCCGATGAAACATCTCTCAAACGTCGAGTGTTGCCCCTATGACATCTTAGGGTTACGGGAAAGATTAGACAAAAAAGTAGAAGTAACAGGTTGAATACAAACCCTGTAGAGTCGTCTAAGCCAGTATTCTAACGTTGAGTTTAAATTGAAAACAATACCGGAGAAAAGGTTGGTGGTAAGCGGACAAGAGGCGGGGAGCACTGTAAGTAGAAGAGCAATGTCAGTTTGGCATAGTGTACCAGTCAAGACAAGAGGCGGACAGCACTGTAATTAGAAGAGCCTTGTCAGTTTGGCATAGTGTACCAGTCAAGACAAAAGGCATTGGATATAGGAGACCCATTGTAGCCAATCTTCGTTGCGGAGACCGTCCTCTAATTGAAAACTAACGGTAGGCTCATAGCAAGACACTGATAATGGTGGTTGAAGTATAAAAGTGTCTCCATTGTACGAGGGGGCTTCAAATGAAAACCGTAAATATATTTTTTTGGGGTAGATTAATTCTGAAAATGTGAAACACAACTGTATCATTTTGCGAGGCAGTCATAATTGTGATCGATACAAGTCACTCAGTCCCTATAAAGTGCATGGACTTTTGTAGAAGCATCAAGAGACAGCAATCCAAATGGTTCGGCTACGTGACACGTCAAACACCAGATAGTATCACTCAGATAGCAATGCTATACAGATACAATGGATTCAAAGAGTCAAAGGTCGACCACATAAAAGACGAATTGCAGAAATAACAGAAACAGTACAGTTCACCGTGTACGAAGCACTTAATACGGCCCGGTCAAGAAACCGTTGCACAATCTGACGCCGAGAGGCACAAGCTGGACAAAAAGCTGAAAGAAGAGAGTAGAAGAAATTATATATATATATATGTATATATATATATATATATATATATATATATATATACATATATATATATATATATATATATATATATATATATGATGTTCATCCATAACATGTGATGAAGCTCACTCTCTTTGTTTGTTCAGCCGTGTGGACAGTCTGTTCTCTTGCTGTGGCCGCTGAAATGGGTGACTTGCGCAATGATTTGAATTAAAGTGAGAAAGAAACTGCGCCTTCTGTCAACCTCACTCTCTGGTCCTGAGCTACCCTTCGTCAGTGGCAAGATATTTATCGAGACGACTGGAGGTAGCATAGGATGCAAATTTTTTCTCAGGGTTTACTCCCGAAACCTTTCCCGTAAACAGGTATCCCGCAAGGCAGTGGAGGTGAATGTCATCTAACGTTGTGTGTCGTGCCTTTCCCATAACCGCAAGAGGTCGTAGGGACATCAGTCAGTGCATGAGTGAGACATCTCTTCCTGGCTGTGTTCTAGCCCATTATAGTCGTGTCTAAATTTCACACACCAAAACCGACACTGTTTGCAGCTAGGGCAAATAGCGCTAATCTCGTGAAGTTCCGCCGTTTGAATTATACAATGAAATACGACACAGGTTTAAGCATAGTGCTATTCAAATAGCCGATGTCAATTCCAGATAATCGGACCGAAGAAAACACATACAAAAACGAACGAATTAACCAGTCCAATTTGAAAACAACAACACGTTTCCGTGAATACAAGTATAAGTCGTCGACTAGTGTGAATTCCAGGGAAACACGTGGTCTAGCGGGGTCCATCATTAACTGAAACATCAGAGCAATGTAGACCCGCAGCCGTTTACGGTGCTATCTTTGCTGCATATATATATAGATATACCACTCATTTCAGTCTGTATTTATTATAACTCTGCCACACCACAACCACCGACAGCACGTTTGTCTCTCTGTGTTTTCATCTGTCATTAGAGAGGTGAACAGAAAGTTGCAGATCAAATGGCAAGGACAGGGTCTAGAGCACAGCATGGCACCCAACTACTTGGGAGTGAAGTTTGACTGCACGCTGTCTTATACCGCACATTGTCAGGAGACAAAATAGAAAATACATGCGAGAAATAGTATCATACAAATATTGACTGGCACAATATCGGGTGTAAACCAGATGTCCTCAAAACATCAGCACTCGCTCTGTGTTTCTCTATAGCTGAGTACGCCGCATCAGTCTGGAAGAGCTCTGTACATGTCAAACATATAAAATAATATAATATACAACTAATAAAATAAATGACACAGGCCGTATAGTTACTGGAGGCCTAAAACCTACACCAACTCAAAAAATATACCCCATAATCGGCATTGTGCCACTAGAGATACAAAGAACTGTCGTATCAGAGATAGAAAGAGAGAAACATATAAATGACTCAAGACGCTCTATGTCCAGGCATCAGGTGCAGCCCTCAAGACTAAAGTCAAGACGAAGTTTCTTACAGTCAACCCAGCCCCCACAGACTAGTCCAGGAAATCCACTCATCGAAAGTTGGAAACAGCTGACACAGGTACCCTTGATCGAGTTACGAGAGGAACCTGCACCTGAACATCTCCTGCCCTACGCAACATAGAAGTCATTAAATAGACTTCGAACAGGTGTATCACGATGCAGGGAAAACCTGATAAGATGGGGCTACAGGGATGATGATACATGCGAATGTGGAGTAACACAAGGCCAGGCCCATCTGATGATCTGCCCAAACCTCCCGGAGACTTGTAGCATGGATGACCTGCTGAGTGCCAGTGACAGGACAACCCACATTACTGAATATTAGAAGAATGAAGTGTGACGTAGTGCCTAAGACACGGAAAGTAAGTACGTTTTAGAGCTTCTGCTACGCACCAAGACAAACGACCGTTTTGAGTTTAAGAAACAACATTTGGCTGTCAGTCACTGGACACTTGATATGTCTGAATGATAGCCTGGATTACAGATTATGGTTAGCATAATATCTAGCGTAAATAAAACTTCCTTTACACTAATCTTCTTTTTGTTGCGCCTTGCGTTTAGATAAAGATTAGTATCTCTAAAATCTTCGAATTATCTAAAGATCTGTTTTACTTTATTTAAAACTAGTCCAAAGTATTTACAGATTCGAGATCTCCATTTCCAATAACTAAAATATAAAAAGCTGTTGATGTGGATGAATAACTTGGATTTTCTGAGCCTCGGAAATAAAATAAAAAGAGGAAGACGGGGGAAAGAGGAGAAGAAGAAGGAGAGGGGAAAAGATATAACAGAATATGAAGAAGCAGGAGAAGGAGTAGAAAAGAAAATGATGATGTTGTAGACATTGAAAGAGAGGAAGAGAACAAGGATGAAGAAAAATATTATAGAAAAGGTGAAGGAAGAGGTCGGAGATAATACATTCAAAATAAGGAGAACAAGATTATGGAAAATGATGAGGAAAAAGAAAAGAAGAAAAAGGAAGAGGGAGCAGCGGAAGGAGAAGGAAAACGAGAAGAAGATGACGATGCTGAAGAAGAAGAAGAAGAAGAAGAAGAAAAAGACGAAAAAGAAGAAGAAGGAGAAAATAAAGAAGAAATGTGACTTTGACAGGTACCTATTTACAGATGGATCAACTGAGAGAAGCAGTTATACCACGAGAACAGCCACAACAAGCTGCTTGTCAAACCGAGCTAGTTAGTTAGTTAGTTGGTTAGTTAGTTAGTTAGCTAGTTAGTTAGTTAGTTGGTTAGTTAGTTAGATAGCTAGTTAGTTAGTTAGTCGGTTAGTTAGTTAGTTAGCTAGTTAGTTAGTTAGTTGGTTAGTTAGTTAGCTAGTTAGTTGGTTAGTTAGTTAGTAAGCTAGTTAGTTAGTTGGTTAGTTAGTTAGTTATTTAGTTAGTTAGTTGCCAATCATTAACGAAGATTGCGACAGCGTCCAACATGTTTATTCAGATGTGACCGCATATGACTGTACAGTCCGATATGAGACTGACAGACCCTACCGCACGCAGGACACACGTGAATAGGATTTGAAACTGGGCAGTCTTGCATTCTTTCCTTTCGTTCGGCTCGGCTTTTCCTGCGTTTCCGTAATGATCTTCTGCTCAGCGGTGCAAGCACCATGTGTGATCGGCTGAACGGTTCAGAGCAAGAAGCTCACAAGCAGCAACATCAATGGAGAAACTACTCAAAGAAACTTTTTAAGTGTTTTTGTTTCGTTTGTTTTGTCCCCCCCCCCCCCCCCCCACCCACCCACTTGCGAGCGCTGTCCTTTCCTGAGCTCACAGTACAACAGCTGTTAAAGGCGGTGCTCATCTGACATGCGAAGAACATTTCCTATCCATCTGATCTGGGCTTTCTGTAGCATTCTGGGTACTCTTTCTTGCAAACGGATCTTGAGAGGTCTGCAGAAACAGTTTACATGAAAAAGAATACGTTTCCTGACACGCCTTTTATAAACTGTCCATGTTTCGCATGCGTACAGAAGGGTGGTTAACACAACATCATGATACACACTTATCTTGGTGGCAACACTGATTCTCTGCCGGTCCTAAACGTTTTCTCGCAGTCTTTCGAAATCAGCACTCGCCTTGGAAATCCTGTTTTGGACCTCAGAGTCAATATTTACTTCTCTGGCGAGTGTACTGCCAAGGTACTGCTTTTAGACGATGTCCCTGTACAGTGACGTTTGGTTTATGGTAGGGCTTCCCGGGCGCAGGTAGAATACATTACCTCCGTTTTCTTGGTGTTTACGGTAATACCAAAATTAGTGCACGCAGTTGAGAACTCGTTCATGGTTGCTTGCATGTCCTGTTCTGAGCATGTGTTAATTGGGCAGTCGTCGGCAAAGACGAGATCTAAGATAGTTTCTTCTTTCACCATTATGAGGGACTTTAGGCGTCTCAGAGTGAACAGTTGCCCATCCGTCTGTAATCTGATATGTATGCCAGTGTCATAGTCACGTGTTACACCAGAAAGCAGGGCTGCAAATGCCATGCTAAAAGGTGTTGGGGCCAGCACATAACCATGTTTGACTCCATTTATGACTGGGATTGCCGCAGAGAGTTCACCATCATTCAGTACATGGCCGACATGCCATCTTGAAACTGGCAGACACTGTGGTGACTTTTTCGGGACACTTTTCGCCATGATATTCCAGATTCCGTCCCTGCTGACGGTGTCAAAGGCCTTTGTCGGGTCAACTAAATACGGGTACATACCGCGATGCTGTTCCTGACATTTCTCTTGGATTTAACGAGCTGCAAAAATCTTGTCAACCGTCCCGTGACCAGATCGGAAACCACATTGACTCTCTGGGAGTAGCTTCTGCTCGAGATGAGTTGTTAAACGATTGAGCAAGACCCAAGCTAGAATTTTTTCAGCGATCGACAGGAGGCAGATTTCCCAGTGATTATCACAAGATTGACAATTGTTCTTGTGCTTGTACATGTGGACAATGTTGGTATCTTTCAGTTTCTACGGCATATGGCGAATTCCTAATTGAGCAAAAGCGGTTTGTTAGCCTGTGAAGTTTCCTTTTTGTTGAGCTCAGCAGAAATAGCATCTTTGCCACTGGACATTAAGCTGATTACTTTCTCAACATCGTCTGTACTGTGCGCGATACCAAGTCTGTAATTGACTGCAGCGTGAGACATGCGTGTTATGTCTAATTCACTGATAGTAGATGAGCAGTTTAGGATAGCTCTGACCATTGCTCCAGAATGTCGATTTGTCGGTCATCATTCCCGTGTCATTAGCACTAGGGACAGAAGATGAATGATAGAACTTGGGACCATAACCCATCTTCAGGGCTTCGTAAAACCTCTTTGAGTCATTTATGTCTGCGCACCCCTGGATTTAATCTGCTTACTTATTGATCCAGGCATCCTGCATAGTCCTGAGCTGGTTCTGGGCAATCCTGCGAATATTAGCGAACGCGGACTTATTTCTGGATGAGGGGGGATCGTCTTGGTGAAAAATTAACGTCTTTTTTTACTTGTTTAGATGACTACAGAGTCTGTATTTAACCAGTTTCTTGGAGGGTGGTTTAAGCGATGCGCGAGTTCATCTTAAAGAACTCAAACACTAGAGCTAAGTAGACCCGCAGCCAATTAGACGTTATCTATGCTGCTCTTAACAAGCCACCTGGGTAGATTTTTAAGCTCAAATGTCGGAAAAGCGTTCCACATAGGGTTTACTTTGCAGACTGAAGATGTTAAGTCTCTTTTCGGGTTTTTGATCCTGGTGACGACGCCTAGGTCGTACGTGAAGGTTAAACTTTCACACAATGAGTCTGTGATCTGTCGAACACTCGGTACCGACCATAGCTTTTGTCACTTACACATCTCGTCTGTCCCTTATTCTGGTTAGGACATAGTCAATTTGATGCCACTGATCAGATCGGGGATGTATCTACGACGTCTTGTTGCGAGTGGATAGCCGAACATGATGTTGATGATTGAGAGATCATGGGTGGCACAGAGGCCCAGTAGAAGCAATCTATAGCTGTTGCACCTGTCCGTGCCATGTACTCCAAGTAGACCTTCCCAGAGCTGATGGTCGGTCCCTACTATGGCATTGAAGTCACAAAGGATAACAAGCTTATCGGACTTTGGAACCGGCACGATGAGAGAGTTCAATTCCTGATATAATTTATTCTTGATATCCTCAAGATTAATCATTGTTGAGGAATATGCGCTGATCACTGTAATATTCCTTCGGTGTACCAGTAAGAGTTGGACAGTCATTAGCCGATCATTGATACCCTGTGGTGGTCGTGTCCCAGTGAAAATTGGACAGTCATTAACCGATCATTGATACCCTGTGGTGGTCGTGTCCCAGTGAGAGTTGTACAGTCATTAGCCGATCATTGATACCCTGTGGTGGTCGTGTACCAGTGATAGTTGGGCAGTCATTAACCGATCATTGATACCCTGTGGTGGTCGTGTCCCAGTGAGAGTTGGGCAGTCATTAACCGATCATTGATACCATGTGGTGGTCGTGTCCCAGTGAGAGTTGGGCAGTCATTAACCGATCATTGATACCCTGTGGTGGTCGTGTCCCAGTGAGAGTTGGGCAGTCATTAACCGATCATTGATACCCTGTGGTGGTCGTGTCCCAGTGAGAGTTGGGCAGTCATTAACCGATCATTGACACCCTGTGGTGGTCGTGTCCCAGTGAGAGTTGGGCAGTCATTAGCCGATCATTGATACCCTGTGGTGGTCGTGTCCCAGTGAGAGTTGGGCAGTCATTAATCGATCATTGATACATTGTTGTGGTCGTGTCCCAGTGAGAGTTGGGAGGTCATTAACCGATCATTGATACCCTGTGGTTGCCGAACAACCGCGTGAACTAGATGAGACCAGATGGCGAACCGATACCAGCCTTTTGTCTTTCTGTTATGTCACACCCACTCCAGAAGAAAGTATCCAACAACAACTTCTGTGATTGTGATCTAGTCCTATTCTGGGAATCTGGTCTATGGAAACTAGTGCTGTCCTCTTTTCGTGTCTATCGGTCTTGGTGCTGACCATTAATGTGCGCACGTTCCACGTGCCGAAGGTAAGAGCCTTCATTCCAAACCAATCACATTGTACATGTGATAAAAATGTATGGCGCTGTGACTTGTGCTTAAATAGATTTAAGTGAGAAAGCTTTGCGCTGCCGCCAGCCTCACCATCTCGTCTTGAGCTATTCTGGTCCAGTGACAAGACGCAGTCAATACGACTGAAGATAGCACATGACTCAGATTTTATCTAAGGGTTTACTCCCTAAGCCTTTTCCGTTTAACAGATAACCCACAAGACAACGGGAGACATTATTTAAATATATTTCGTAACAGAACAAATATTTATCAGTTGGTTGCTAATTTTAAACAACTGGAATGGGGAATGAAATACATACATGCGAGGGCGTTGAAGTAAAAAATATTTTTTTCAAGTAGTCAAAATGCCATTAACTTTTCGATAAAACTTGTGCAACGTTTATGCACTTATCCCAGCGTTTAAGTAATGCTTGAAAAGTTTAAGCGCAGAAGAGTTTTCCAGTACACTATAACCCATTCAGGTTGAGCTAGAACCAGTTTGAATTAAACGTCACTTGTACATAAAAGCATACATACACATATTTGCAAAATAAAAACCGAAGCCTTCAGTCTCTGAATCATAAACTGAGTCTTTCACTCTTAAGCCTTGCAACATTATTCTATAGAAATTATACTCAAGCCACCTAAACGAACTTGACTCTGAGGGATACACCCAGACCAGAGCTAAGTGACCGATTTAAAGATTAGAATGATAGTTCACAATGTGTATCATTCTATCTGTCCAGATTATAAATACTTGACTTTCATAAACTTAACAAGTTTAGAAACAGACATCCTTTGGAATTCAATTCAGTTCAGTTCATCCCGTAACCCATCAGTTCGTTCGGGCACACTTGAAGACATTTCCACGATGCCACGCCATCTCTCTCTGTCCGCTGCCGCCAGTCATGCCTCACTGGGACACAAGTTTGACCACTCAGTGATGTTGTTTGCCCATCTCTTTCTTGGACGTCCCCGCCCTCTCTTTCCTGGTACGGAACCATGCAGTATCGAATTTGTCATTCCACTGGACCTTATGTGACGTGTCCATACCAAGTCATCTTTCGCCTTTTTATAGCTGTGAACAGATCATAAAAAGGCCCAATTGCGTTTTCCACTCTTCGTCATATTCCTACGTTCGTGACACGATCCTTACATGTAACATTTAAGAGTCTTCTAAAGCACCTCATGTCCATTTTCTACACTGGATATCCGCCGTAATGGCCCAAGTCTCACAGGCATACAACAAATTGAGAGCACCAATGAGCGCATTAGTCTGATATGCTGAGGGCGAGCCACTTATCCTGCAAAATGGGTTTCAAACGCGTAAGCGCCGCTGTTGTCTGTGCTATTCTGGCTATTATCTCAGGCTGCGAGCCCGCGTCACTGATCAGTGATCCCAGATACTTGAACCAGTGTACCTGGAAGAGTGAGACCAGTTCTCGAGTATGGCATTGCGGCATGGACAACAGCAGCGAAGGCGAACTTCGATAAAGTTAACAAACTTCAAAACCAAGCCATGAGAATTATAACAGGTGGCATGAAGTCAACGCCAATTGTAGAACTTGAAAAGATTACAAAACTGCAATCCATGACCGACAGAAGAGACTGCAGAGCCCAGCTGCAGTCAGAGAAACTCCGAAGACTGACGGACCATCCAATGTACCAGAGACTAAACAATTTGGGAAATGGGAAACTAAAGCGGAGAAACTTTGCAGAAATAGCCAAAGCAAAGATGCACGAAGATCCCACAAACGCACAAACACCAAAACCCATCACTACTGTACGAAAACCTACCTGGAGGCAGGATATATTTCCAGAGGTGGTAGAAAATATACCAGGTATTGCAAACAAAAACTGCCAGACTGAAAAAGAAAGGAGAGACACTACCCTAAGCTTCATAACGAAAAGCTACCCAAGCATGGACTGGACCCATGCATACACCGACGGTTCTGTAACAAACACTACACAGAACGGAGGGGCAGGAGCATTCCTGAACCTACCAAATGGCAGACAAATAACACTGTCATTCGCTACTGGTAAGTACACAAGCAATTTCAGAGCGGAGGCAGAGGCACTGAGGGCGGCAGTGGAAGAAATGGTGACAAACAGTGAAAATGAGAGCCATATAGTTCTGCTGACAGATGCTCTCGAAGTAGTCACAGCGCTAAAAAGCCAGAAAAACACTGAGCTTAATGACCTAAGAGCAGCACTCTGCAAACTGTGCCAGCAGTCCGCACCAAAAAAGGGTAGTGGTACAGTGGGTCCCGTCCCACTGCAACATCCAAGGCAACGAGGAGGCAGACAGACTGGCAAAAGAAGGTGCAAGACTACCACAAACAGATACCAGTATGACGTACGAAGAGTCAAAACGGCTTATCAAAGCCAGATACATGACCAAATGGGAAACCGAACATACTGGTTACACCAAAAACGATGCCTATTACCAGTTGAACCGAAGAGAGCAGGTCGTTGTCTTCAGACTTCGCACTGGCCACAACAGACTGAGGTACCACCTATTCAACAAATTGAAGATAGGGTGTACCGACGAATGCCCGTGCGGTACTGGTAAAATGACCACTGAACATCTGCTGCAGAACTGCCCGACATACGAGGATCAGAGAGAGCAGATGTGGCCATTGCCAGTGGAACTGCAAGACAAGCTCTATGGTAGTGGCGAGAGTATCAGGATGACCGCCGCTTTTTTCGAAAAAATAATGGTTACTGTCTGACTGTGTACGCAGAAGAAGAAGAAGAAGAAGAAGAAGAAGAAGAACCAGTGTACAACTTCGAGTTGCTGACCATTTGCTTTTTATCGCAGATGTAAACCGTTCAGTGTTATTAGTTTTCAGCTTTTATTCTTTTCTGCATTTTTCTCTATGCCACAGCTCTGCGCTGCTTTGTTCAATCTACTAATCAGCTCCTGGAGTTCCGTTTCCGTGCCTGGCAGGCCATCTATATCATCTGCAAATCGTAGGTTTGTAATCGTCTTGTCACCTATTCTGACCGTACCAAGATTTCGCCACCATTATTCTCTCCAAGAATACACTGAAGAGATTGAAGAGTGTTGGTGAAGGTATACAGTCCTGTTTCACCACAACAGACGTGCGGAACCATTCACCTAGTATTCAGGGCTTACATCAATTTGGTAATTCACTTTTAAGACGGATGTGATCGCGTCCCATAAACCAGTCTTGTTGCACTTATTTTTGTTTTTTTCCCGTTCGCCTTATTTATCAATTCCCCAAGGCGGTGTCCGTTGCACTGTGGTTTTTATTTTGCGCCTGTCGGCCCAGTGCATCCGACTTCAGCATGCATTTTATGAAAGGGTCTGCCTTTTCTAAGGATTTGCTTCCTCTGAGTAACGGCCGGTGCTGTGATGTGGATCGAACCCAGCACCTTCTGGTTGTGAACCATGTCACTTAACCACTAGCATACGCCGTCCCCGTTGCATTTATGAGCTCATAGAGAGACAATTGTCTGTTGTCAACCTTCATTTGTTCTACTATATAGTCAGTTATTTCACAATGCAGCCTAGTGTTCGCAGCGTTGTATTTCCACGGTCCGGTGCACACAGTCCTCAAGAGTTCATACGATAATTCATACGAGGCAGTCATAGTGGATATTCATGTACTATAGTAATAATAATGTAGTAGGGTATAGCATTTTGTTTCGTGCCTGTTTATCTAATTGGACGTGGGCCCTACAAATCGTCGTGTTGTGCTTAAACCTACTCAACTTCATAAAGGTTAGAGCAAGACTCAACCAGCCATCGACTGTCCTCTGGCCACCCAGATCTCAGTCACGGGTCACATTCCCAGGCTAGGCTAGGTAAAGGTCAGACTAAAAGCGTCTCCACCGTACGCTATTTTAGTGTCCTAATGGCTTTATAACTGCACATACCTCCCAACGGTGGTTTCAGCACACATAGAACTAGAAGTATGTAAATACCCAAAGGCAGTGACGCGTACTAGACGTGCACCCAACTGACACTTCTAAAATGCCATTTTAATCATGTACTATTGAATGTTCTACGAAAGTAGATATTGTCTACTGAAATACATTTACAAAGTGACATACATAATGCATTTGAAACACTCTGTAACTAACAGCAATCAAACAGAACGTTGTTGATGCAGCATACAAGACTGAAAGAGTCAAACCTAGCACAATGTGATTTGCACCCGGTACGTGGGTTTTGTAAAGCAAGTTCACAACTCATTGACCACTCGTTCTTCTGCATATCAGATCATTTTAGAAAGAGGCGATGGTACTCTGATATGCGATTCAAAGAGTACATGTGTCCGGATAGGTTCAAGGTACTTGTTTTAAAGTTTCGCGAGAGATTATTGTTATTGAAAACTATTTTAATTTAAAAGATCTAAGCTCGCAGTTGCGGACATAAATCTTCTTCTTCTTCTTCTTCTTCTTCTTCTTCCTATTCTTCTTCTTCTTCGTCGTACGCTGTCAGACGACAACCCGTATTTTTTCGAAAAAAGCAGCCGTCGTCAATGCCATAGAGCTTGTCTAGTGTTGCCACTGGTGATGGCCACATCTGCTTTCTCTGATCCTCGTATGTCGGGCAGTTTTGCAGAAAATGTTCAGCGGTCATCTTCCCGGTACCACACGAGCATTCGTCAGTGCCACCTATCTTCAATTTATTGTGGCTCAGTCTATTGTGGCCTGTGCGAAGTCTGAAGACCACGACCTGCTCTCTTCTGTTCAACTGGTAATAGGCATCGTTTTTTGTGTAGCCAGTATTTTCTGTTTCCCATTTGGTCATGTATCTAGCTCTAATAAGCCGGTTTGACTCTTCGTAGGTCACACTAGGATCTGGTTGTGGTAGTCTTGCACCTTCTTTTGCCAGTCTGTCTGCCTCCTCGTTGCCTTGGATGTTACAGTGAGATGGAACTCACTGTACCACTATTCTTTTTGGTGCAGACTGCTGGCATAGTTGACAGAGTACTGCTCTTAAATCATTAAGTTCAGTATTTTTCTGGCTTTTTAGCGCTGTGACTACGGCCAGGGCATCTGTAAACAGGACTATATGGCTTTTGTTTCTTTTGCCTGTCACCATTTCTTCTCCTGCAGCCCTCAGTGCCTCTGCCTCCGCTCTGAAATTGCTTGGGTATTTTCCAACTGCCACTGACAGTGTTATTTTTCTAGGACATAAATCGATCAAGCATGCATGTCTCTGCACAATTAATATACTTTATTTTCTATTCATTCTGTGTGGCTTATGTGTTTTAGTATCTTTACTTTTGAGGTGCCAGTGGTGGAACTACATTATCATCAGACGTAGGGATCGAGCGGATGCTATGGTAACGAAGAGCATGTGTTGTGCAGAATGTTGTACCGATCATGGACTTGTCATTGCCAAGCTAAACTTCAAGATCCAGCCCAAAATGCGCCCACAGGGAAAGAAACCACCGAGGAGGCTAACTGTCTCTCAGCTGAAATACGAACCCACGAGAGGAGGCTTCCAGGAAGAACTTGAGGGCAGATTATCTGAGCTTCGTTTTGAAAAGAACGACATCGAAGAGAACTGGGCATCATTGAGAAACACACTCTACGATACAGCTGTTAAACACATTGGCCCACTTACGCGCAAGCATAAGGACTGTTTTGATGAGAACGATCTGGAAATACAGGGCCTTCTCGATGCAAAACATGAAGCGCACAGGGAATACCAGAGGGACACACCATCTCTGGCAGCAAAAGATGCCTTCAATACTGCGCGCAAAGCTGTCTAGACCAGGCTTAGAGAGATGCAAGACTCCTGGCTCAGCAAAAGAGCTAACGAAATTGAGATGTTCGCCGAGCGTCATGACACCAAACGGTTTTACGAGGCACTGAAAGCTCTCTACGGCCCGCAGCCCTCTAGTAATACTCCAGTTCGCAGTGCGGATGGGGCACTGCTAACAGATAAGGTTCAGATTCTAGACAGATGGGCAGACCACTTCTGCAAAATACTAAACCACCCATCGTCCATAAATGAAGAGGCCATCCGGCGAATGCCGCAGGTGGTACTGAACCTGGCGTTGGATGAAGTCATACCTGAGGAGGAAGTCGACAGGGCAATCAGTTCACTATCTATAGGAAAAGCTTCAGAAGCGGATGCAATACCAGCAGAGGTATATAAGACAGCTGGCCCATCCCTCACCAGATGGATCACTGAACACTTCTGCCACATGTGGGAAAAATTCCGCAGCAGCTAAAGGACGCCTCAATCGTTCACCTATACAAAAGAAAAGGCAATCGTCAGGAATGCGACAATCATCGAGGAATATCACTACTCTCCGTATCAGGCAAGATCCTAGCACGCTTACTGCTAAACAGGCTCAACAAACACCTTGAACAAAGCGACCACCTCCCAGAAAGCCAATGTGGATTCAGAGCCGGAAGAGGAACAGTGGACATGATTTTTGCCGCTCGCCAAGTACAAGAGAAGTGTCGGGAACAAAATCAGGCCTTGTACACCACATTTATTGGTTTGACAAAGGCATTTAATACAGTAAACAGGGAAGGCCTGTGGATGATAATGACTAAGTTTGGCTGCCCCAACAAGTTCATAGCCATGGTGAAACAGCTACACGAAGGCATGTGTGGTCGTGTACTTTGCAATCTCTAAAACGTTTCTAGTATCAAACGGAGTAAAACAAGGATGTGTACTCGCCCCGACCATGTTCAGCATGATGTTCGCGGCCACGATAACAGACACCTTCTGATCACTGGAGCTTGGAATACCCATAAAGTACCGCACAGATGGCAAGTTACTCAATCCCAGAAGAATAAAAGCCAAAACCAAAGTGGCTGGCGACATAATCAGGGAACTTGAATTTGCTGACGACTGCGCTCTAATGAGCGACTCAGAACTGAACATGCAGGTTGGAATGGACCGGTTCTCTACCGCATGCGAAAATTTTGGCCTGACCATAAATGCCAAAAAAACAGAGGTCATGTACCAACCAGCACCAGGCATGCCGTACACAAAACCAGAGACTACAGTCTGCGGGCAGACGCAGAATGTCGTAAACAAATTCACATATCTGGGCAGCACGCTGTCGAGATCTGTCAGCCTAGACGATAAGGTGACAAGCAGAATAGCAAAGGCCAGCACAGCCTTTGGTAAAATGCGCTCGATGATCTGGGCACGTCGTGGCATCAGCGTCAAGACCAAACTCAAAGTCTACCGCGCAACCATCATTCCAACCCTACTATACGCTTGCGAACGCTGGAATGTATACTCTGGACATGCTAGGAGGTTAACCACTTCCACTTTGGTTGCCTGAGGCGAATATTTCACATCCGATGGCAAGATCGTGTCACTGACAACGAGGTTTTCTCGAGGACTAACATGCCCAGCATCCATGCACTGCTAGAAAAAGCACGACTAGGATGGGCCAGACACCTCGTCCGTATGTCAGACGAGCGGCTCCCAAAGAAGTTTCTCTACGGCGAGCTGAGAGAGGGATGGCGCGAGAGAGGGCGCCCAAAGAAACGATTTAAAGACGGTCTGAAGGACTCAATGAAAAGTTGCCAGATAGACATCGACACCTGGGAATGTCTTGCGCAAAACAGATCTGACTGGAGAAGCGCAGTCATATCCGGTGTAGTTACCGGCGAAGACGACCGTGTTGTGAAAGCCCAGTGCAGACGCGAGACCCGGAAATCCCGAACAGCGGGAACACCATCACCTTCTACAAACCTCATGTGCCCGATATGTAGCAAATGTATTCGTGCCCGCATTGGCCTGTTCAGCCACATGCGCACCCACACCAAACAGGGAAATCTGTGACAAGGATGATGTCGGCGGTCCTCATCGACAACGATGGACAGCTATATTATTATTATATTTACTATTAAACACAGAGGAGGGTTGGTATAGCTGAGAAGGAAGGTAATCGCCTGTCAAGAAGCGAGCGAGTGAAAGCGAGAAACGGTGTATTCGAATCCAGCAAGTTTCAAGCGTCTCTGGTCTCCAGGGAGGGTAAGATCGGAGTCTAGTCCTATCAGAAAAAGACGATAAAACTCTTAGGTTCTATGTAAACATACACTGTGCACGTAAAAGAACCTTTGGTTATTGAAAACCGACAAGAGCTCGTCGTCAAGTCGCTGTTTGAGATTACTTTATAAAGGTAACGAAATTCCTTCACAACAGTGACCTTCACTAAGGTTATCAGGAAGCGGCAGATATATCGTGTTAAATAGACAACAATCCGATCAACTATTTGTCTGCACAATCGGTTGCAAGTATACATCCCCCCCCCCCCTCCCCTGACCCCACCCCATCTCCACCGATCCACACACACACAAAATGACCTTCATTCCCAGAGACAAAAAAGGAGAAAACAAGAAGGCGACTATTTAACACTGTCAATAAATTATACGGTTTGGATTCTTCTATTATGAGCCAGGTAGACATAGGTTCAAAGCCTCGAAAAGGTCTAGGTTTTGTTTGGAATCAAGAAATGTAACAAGTGAATATTAAGAAAAACTACGTTTCTCAAGTCCAAGCTTTTATTTATACCAAAACATATTTTTGGGGAGACTTCAGAAATGTAGTTTAAATTTATTTTGATGTTTCTTTCGTGAATGTGTGAATTGCAGCTTTTTATTTTTTTTATTTTTAAATGTGTTGGTCAGGGGACGGCGTGGCCTAGTGTTAAGTGGCATGGCTCACAACCCTTACCCCAGGGAAGCAAACCCTTAGAAAATGCAGGAGGAATCAGACCCTTACATAAAATGCATGCTGAAGTCGGATGCACTGGGCCGACAGCCGCAAAATAAAAAACACAGTGCAACGCACACCGCCTTGTGGGGATTAGAAAAATAAGGCAAACGCAAAAACAAAAAATTCTTTTAAATGTATTGGTCTTGGTGCAAAGAAGGCCATGTGTTGGTCTTGGTGCAAAGAAGGCCATGGTCTTGGTGCAAAGAAGGCCATGTGTTGGTCTTGGTGCAAAGAAGGCCATGTGTTGGTCTTGGTGCAAAGAAGGCCATGTGTTGGTCTTGGTGCAAAGAAGGCCATGTGTTGGTCTTGGTGCAAAGAAGGCCATGTGTTGGTCAACATTAATTACCAACTTCAATCTTTGAAAATGATAATTGTCATGTCGATTATTTCACCAGCGTCATGTTCAATGTTTACCTCAGGTGGGTTGTGATTTTGTATTTAATGAACGCGAGTGTTTGCTCGAATGCGACTTTTTCTTCTTCTTTGTTCGTTCTCAAGCTGCCACTATCAAGCCATTAAAAAGGCTTTGCATGTAGCGCGATGAAGTCCGATGAACGGATTGCGTTGGGGCGTAGTTTACAACTTGGCTGCGATGTTTGCACTTTTCAGTCCCACATATCCGACTTTAGTAGGCATTTTTGGGTACCGGGTTAGCATTCCCTCTTCGATCCCTTCTCCTTAGCCAGTCTGCTCTGTTGCAGCCTGTTATCCAGGATCACCGCGTGGAGGCGTAGAAGGGTCTTGGCAGCTATGGTTCGCTGGCCCTGACGCTAGCAGTCAGCTATGGGTCGCTGGCCCTGACGCTAGCAGTCAGCTATGGGTCGCTGGCCCTGACGCTAGCAGTCAGCTATGGGTCGCTGGCCCTGACGCTAACAGTCAGCTATGGGTCGCTGACCACTGCAGCTCATGCACTGCTCAACATCTTGATCCCAAATACAACTTGAAGTTGATCTCGCTGTAGATGCAAGTAAATATTTATTTATTTTTTTACAAACTATTTTTCGGTAAATGTTTTTGAATAACCTGTCCAGTATCCGTCAAAATTTAGCAGATCAACAGGTCGCACTAGTAGAGGCCGTGTAAACAATTTCAGCTCACTATGTTATTGGAAAATTGTTTAAAATAGAAGAAATATAAGTTCACGCAAACGGACACGGCCATGTCAAGTTTAATAAAAACTTGTGGAAAACAAGGAAGACTACACAACATATAGCGTGGCAACTGCAGACACAAGAAACTTTTATTCATGAGAATTGTCAAAGTCTCAAGGTGAACTCCAGCAAGGAAGATAATCAGCGCAATCATAGTTTTAATAAATAGTTTATAAAAATGCAAATACACAAAACTTGTTTAAAAGAGGCTGCGTGGCCTAGGGTTGAAACTCGCTCGGTTTTCACAATCCCAACGCAGCGGGTTCGATTCCCACTTGTTTTCAGTTTTGCAGACAGTGGGTAATTTTCTCGGGCGATTGCTCCTGCACGAACGGTAAGTAATGGCAACCTACCGTACTACACACTTGCCATGAAACGTATAACAGCCAAACAGGTGACGGTTGTAAGAAGCGACGATCTGTAAAGGACGTGCTACTTACTTTCTTATTAAAACATGGAAATATAATAACAAGATTTTTAGAACTATACTTACTGTACTTTGCGTACTATACGCTAGTCATATCTTTTGGTTTTTTTGTTGAAAGCTAATCGTGCTGTTGAGTTGAGTTAACTATTGAGGACATTCTCTAATTGCGGGTTACAGTGGCTCTTCTTACATTTCGAGAAGTGCTTGAGAACGTGGACCAGGGCCATCCTTGTTGTAGGGCAATACGAGGCGCCTCAGTAAGCTCACAACTATGGGGATTGCATTGTCAATCCCATCTCGTTGACCAGACTACTGTAACGCAGCCTGTTTTCAGGAGCACGAACGAGGATGTGATGAGAGGGGGGGGGGGTGTCTTGATTACTATGTTTCGTCTGATCATGATTACTCTTGGCCATATCAAAATACGTAGCACCTTACTGAAACCAGTAATGGAAGGAAATAGTAGATCATAAATGCACCAGAGGAAACCAAAGCCATAAGTAAAAGGGTAATATCAAAAGATAGTAGTAGTAGTAGCAGGGGTAACCCCTTTCAGTCATGACTAACTATAGAAAGATGTGCATTGGAGAGGTAGATACAAAAATATATACTTAGTTCATCTGCTTTCTGTCTCCTATACGGTGTTGTCATTTTACGTCTCTATGTTGTAATAGTTTTTCATCACCACGCGTGAGGTGGTCCTTCAGGGTACATCTCCACTTGAATCGGCCTACAGCTTCATCCTCCGAGGATGTCAGACTCATGTCACATCTTCACTTGAATCGGCCTACAGCTTCATCCTCCGAGGATGTCAGACTCATGTCCATGACCTTCATTTCACCCTTTACACACATCTTTGAATCTTAACTGTGGTCGGCCTACTGTTTTCTTGCGATCCGCCAACTTTCCCTAGAGGTCATCTTTTGGAATGCGACCATCTTCCATGCGACGAACACGACCAAGCCATCTTAGTCTTCGCTGCCAGAGGAGAGTGCACATCCTTAGGAGACCGGTGCGAGAGTGTACCTCTAGATTTATCACTATATTCCTATGTAATGGCAAGAATGAATTTCAGTCCCCATAGGGGGAAAGTGTTACGCCTGTGCTCTTGTTTGTCATAGGTTGCCCAAGTTTTGCTGCCAATAGAAGTGTGCTGACGAAACAAGAATTGCACACTATGGCATTCGTTTTAATTCTCAGTTTTTGGTTTTTTTCACACACGCATTTGCGAGCAAATGTGGCAACAGCTTTGCCAATGCGACTGTCTATTTCTGGGCTTATAAAGAGCTTGTTGATGAGGGATACCATGCATGTGAATTGGTGTACAGCTGCCAGTTCATAATTATCAATGCTATGAGTTTGCGTGGACTCTACTTTCTGTCCCAGCACATTCATTTTTGGTGTGACATATTGTGAGAGCAAAATCTGTAAAAGTCAGAGAAAGGCAATCTATCAAGTTCTGAAGTTCATGCTGACAATTGTAACATCATCAGCGAAAAGCAATTCCCTGATGGTGATCTCTCTATCTTCGTTTTGACATTGTGGGATGTAAGATTCAATAGCCGGTTAACCAACCTAATGTGAAGGCAGATCCCTTCATTAGCGTTACAAATGGATGCTTCAGTAACAGAGCAACGAAGACTCCACACAGTGTCGTGACCAGAACGGAGAACTTCTTAACACCACTGTAAATATCAGATGGTTGTGATATTCTACAGTAACATTTGTGAATGGGTTGTTGTGTCTGTACATTATGAAGATGCTACCTCCTTTTAGTCTGCATGCTGATCTCCTGCTTCTGGTTTTCCGTTGTTTGGTATTAACAGCTAACCTTTAAATAAAGAGGTCATTTGGCTATTCAACTTGACTTACCTTCAGCTCCATTAAGCCTGTCTGTCTGTCTGTCTGCCTGCTTGCCTGTCTGTGTGTGTGTGTGTATATATATATATATATATATATATATGTATTTATATATATATATAAATATGTCTATGTGTGTGTGTATATATATGTGTGTATGTGTGTGTGTGTTTGTGTGTGTGTTTGTGTGTTTGTGTGTGTGTGTTTGTGTGTTTGTGTGTGTATGTGTTTGTGTGTATTTATGTGTTTGTGTGTGTGTGCGTGTGTGTGTGCGTGTGCGTGGGGGGCGCGTGTGGGCGTCTGTGCTTGTGTGTGTGTGCGTGTGTGTGTGTGTGTGTGTGTGGGTGTGTGTGTGTGTGTGCGTGTGCGTGTCCGTATGCGTGTGCGTGTGGGTGTGCGTATGCGTGCGCGTGTGTGTGTGAGATCAAATTCAGATCTGGTTTAAACTCAATTCATCAAATATCGAACTGGGCATCACGCTCTCTTAATCGTAAGCTTTGTTGTTCAATCCGTTCACATATTCTTGAGTACGCTATATTCTACAAATTAAAGTATTAAATACGTCAATCATTTGATAGGATGACATATTATTTAAGAAGTATTTTATGAATTTAAAAAAAAGATGAAAATTGCTAAGCCACTAGTCTCTATTGACATTCAGCTTGACACGTCACCAGGTTAAATATCCAACCATCAGTGCACAGCTAAGGATCTTCGTCTTTTTAATTGATTTTAGAATACTTAAAAACCCACTGATGCGATATTATTTGATGTTCAGAATTAATAACTGTTAAAATAAGTGGTATCACACCTTCTAAGGTCCCAACTATATTGTCAGTTTTGGCAGGCACTGAAGGGATACGGAACTTAACATTGTGTGTTCTATAAACGCAGGTAACAATAATTTTATGATTATAAATTTATACACGAAGTGTAGCATTTGTGAAAAATATTTACAATAATTTTATGATTATACATTTATACACGAAGTGTAGCATTTGTGAAAAATATTTATAAAAATTTTATGATTTTAAATTTATACACGAAGTGTAGCATTTGTGAAAAATATTTACAATAATTTTATGATTATAAATTTATACACGAAGTGTAGCATTTGTAAAAAATATTTACAATAATTTTATGATTATAAATTTACACACTAAGTGTAGCATTTGTGAAAAATATTTATAAAAATTTTATGATTTTAAATTTATACACGAAGTGTAGCATTTGTGAAAAATATTTACATTGCCTATCGAGCGATGAAAGGGTTGAGAATAATAGAACAAATGTAACCGTCCAAGCGTGTCGTAATGTGCGACGGAAAATGTGTGCGCATGGTGCTCTCAACATCAACATGGAAAACTATTGCTATTGGAACTGAGACTGGAAATGTTTTGATAAATACCTATTGTAAACGGATTAGTTGTAATAGTGGCTTTATGCTTGGCTTGAACAAAAATATGAACAATCAATTATATTTATTTTATTATTAACGATAACTTTCAACAGCCGAGATGAAATGCCTGCAACGAATACTTGGAGTAACAAGAGTGGATCAAACCAGAAACAAAAATGTTATGAGACAAGTAGACACACCACCAGCGCTAAACTTTATCGAAAGACAGAAAACCAAATACGATAGTATCGCCCAGAAAGTTTTGCTATACAGATACATGGGGTATCCAAAGGCCGCCTTCACAGAAGACGGACAGCTGAAATAACAGAAGCAGTGAACGTCCCCATGTACAAAGTACATACTAAGATCCAGTCAAGAAGCCTATTGATAACCTGCCACTGAAATGCACAAGGAAGAGAACAATGAAAATATGAAAAAAGTTATTGATGGTGTTGTTCAAAATAACTTTCGGGTGCGGCGTGGGCTAGTGGCTAAGTGACACGGGTCATACCCCAAAGGTGCTGGGTTCGCTCCCCGTCCCAGCACCGGTCATTACCCAGGGAAAGCAAACCCTTAGAAAATGTAGGTGAATGCAGACCCTTACATAAAATGCATGCAGAAGTAGGATGCACTGGACTGACAGGCGCAAAATAAAAACATAGTGCAGCGCAGACCGCCTTGGGGGAATAGAGAAATAAGGCAAACGCCACTAAAAAAATATATTTAAACAAAATGTGTGCTGATTTGGCCACTCTTGGTGAATTTTGTTTGGTTGTATTAGTTAGCTCTTCGTATAATCCCAATATGTTCTAAGGAAGGTGTTATGAGCCGATCTAGCTGTACTACAATGTTAAACTACTCAGCTGTCTAATCATAACGGGGATGCTGCCGAAGACGGATGTGTCACACCGAAAGATACAAATATCGCAGCCAGACTGTAAGCTAGCGATACAACGCATTCCGTTCTTGGACTACATCTAGCTACTTGCACTTGCCAAGCCCTGTTCAGGGCTTGGCAGTGGGAGATTGAGAACAAACGCAGAAGAAGAAGAAGTATGGGGATCGCAGTGCCAATTTTTTCTATCTTACTTGCTTAATACTTACGTCCCTTGTCCTGGGCCCGACGGCAGACATCGTGTTTCCAATGTTCAGCCCCGTGGATTACATTGACATTTTCTCTCAACATCTCATCCATATTGCATGTTTCCAGAAGGTGTATGTAGATCATTAGCTGGTCTGGGTCTAGCGTGGCTTCACTGTTATCCATTTATAACCATTTCTGAAAGTTGTTCCTGCATCGTAGTGCTTCAGTTACGATCAGAGGCGTCATGGGGTAAATAATGTTGTCACCCCTTCCCCACCTACTTTGAGTCTTCATATATCAGACCATACATGGGATCAAGATGCTGAGCAGCGCATGAGCTGCAGTGGTCAGCGACCCATAGCTGACTGCTAGCGTCAGGGCCAGCGAACCATAACTGCCAAGACCCTTCGACACCTCCACGCGGTGATCCTGGACAACAGGCTGCAGCAGGGCAGAATGGCTAAGGAGAAAGGATCGAAGAGGGAATGCTAACCCGGTACTCAAAAAATGCTTGCTGAAGTCGGATGTGTTGGACCGAAAGGTGCAAATATCGCAGCCAAGCTGTAAACTGCGACACAAAGCATTGCGTTCTCTGGACTACATTCCGCTACTAAAGCCTTTTCAGGGTTTGGTAGTGGGAGATTGAGAACGAACGAAGAAGAAGAAGAACAAGAAGAAGAAGAAGAAGAAGAAGAAGAAGACCATACATAATCCTTAGTAATGCTTGTAAATTTAAGGCCTAAATTAACAAGGACATAATAAGACAACCAGAAAAGATAGACAGACTTTATACAAACCAAGAAAAGCAGATACATACAGGCAAAGGCCGCCGTCCATCGTAGACGATGATGTCATAATTAATTTTGTTAGCGCTATTTTTAGTAAGGATTAACTGCGCGACTTTTTATCCTCACTCTCTCGTCTCGTGCAACCCGACCCCAGTGGCAAGTCAAGGACAAGACGACTAGGGGGCGACTACGAGATGCAGGGGACTCCGTATCAAACACCCGTGAAAAAGACGAGGCCGACGGCTTAACCACTTCGCCACGGAATCCCCAATACATACAAGAGACCGATGTAAAAGCTATTTACAACATGTGTCCTGAAACTGACAGTGAAGCTGCAATGATGACTATATGAACAAACTGGAAATCAAAGCCAAAACCAAGTAAAAAACAGAAGAAGAAACATTCAAGTTTCAATGATTAAAAGAAATCAACTCAAGAGGACTACATAAAGATAGTGAAAGAAAGTTTTACAAAACTCACAATGATAGTTTAAAACGAATCAAACGTTCTATCACTTATGCAGTGAGAGAAACATAAGAAACGTCAAAGACCAAAGGCTCTAAACCAATAATTATAGCATGGTTAAATGACGCAGTAAACAACAGCAAATTAAAGAGTAAAAGAACAACTACAAAATATGTGTTAGGAGCAAACGGGCGAAAGATTATATTGAATTTAAAATGGCAAGAAAAGTCACAATTAGGGTAATTCAAGTGGCGAAAACAAATGAATAGAAAAAATAGGGAAAAATCTAAACTCAGACAATAAATTTGTAATAAGAAACTTCTAAATAAAAATAAAAATAATGAGACACAGAGACGAGAGTTATGACCTAATAGAAATCATAATTATACTAAATACAAGGGGAAAACATGGAGCACAAGATATCAACATAGACACCACTATAGAGCTAGAACAGGATGTTACTAAATCAAACGGGGAAAAAACTGTAGAGGCAACACCATCAAGCAGGTCACCAGAACCGGATGATATCCTGTTGAACTAATATGCAACATAATATGTATTCATATCCTGTCTACACAGACTGTATAACGTAGTGTGGATTAAACAACAAAGAAACATCAAAAGTTTGGAGAAGTGCAACATTACACCCCATTTGAAAAAAAGGGCAGCAAAAAATAGTAGAAAATATAAAAGAATATCATACTGGAAAGAGATTCTGTAAAATACTGACACAAAAATGTGCCAAATCATTGCTTCGAATCACATATGGGATTTAGTAAAAACAGGAGTTGCACAGAAGCAATCAGGCTACTAGCTGAGAAAACAATCGAGTGTGATCAGCCACTGCACGTTGCATTCGTAGACGAAGAGAAGAAACTCGATCGAGTGTATAGATACCAACTGTAGAAAACATTAGAACGTTCTGGAGTAAGTCAACATTTGATGGACCTTACGTAAATAGCCAATGTACAGTAAGAACAAAGGAAGATATTCCGAAAAATGTTATATTAGATCAGTTCTACGGCAAAGGTTCTGTTTTATCTCTGTTACTGTTTGTCACATTCAAAGACAACAAATGTTTTTTTAAAAGATTACATAAGGGAGGGATTAAACCCCAGCGAACAATTCAATGTGCTATGTTTACTAATAATAACAATCTCAGAAAACAACAACAACTGCAGGAACATATCAACAAGTTGAATGAGGTATGTATGGATTTCATCATCATCATCAGCTCGGAGACTGATGTTGAAGTTTTCTGATCATGCCACGCCATTGTCCTGTTCCTAGCAGATCTCTTCTGCTCAGTGTATGTCTGCAAACCAATGATCTTCCACGCCTGTGGGATGGAGTTGTGTCTTGGACAACCCCTTCCACTTTCCCCCTGATTTTTACAATCCAGCACTTTCAATAAAAGACCTCCGTGTCTCATGTTATGTCCAAGCCAAGACAATCTACCTTTCTGTAAACTCATCATTAGTTGTCTATGTGACCCTATACCTTTAAGCATTTGTTCATTTGCCCTTTTTATGTCCAGTTTACTCTTTGCATCCTGCGATAGCACTACATCTCAAAAGCTTTATAATGTTTGTTTATCCATTTTGTTTAGAGTCCATGTTTCAGAGCCTTACAACATGATGGTCAGATAAGTTTAGTGAGCATCTTGTTTTTCCGAAACTCAATATTGATGTTATTTGTAGTTAGAATGTTTTTCTTTCTCAATGGAAAGCCTTTTTTTTTCTACAGCGATTCGAGTTCCAATTTCAGCCTCATAGTGGAAATTGCCTGTAATAATTTGTTTCAAATATGACAACTTCGACACTTGATCAATAATCTGTCCCTGCATGTTGCTAGTTAATCTGTGAGTGTGTTTGGCTATTACCATCTTTTGTTTTACTATATCAACATAGAGAAAAAAAACGAAGTTATGACGATTACAAGAAAATAAAAACAAATACCAATATTCATAAACAAGCAACAAATAAAACATATGAAAAATGTAACATATCTGGGTAACAAAACCTCAGCAGATGAAAAAAGAGACTCCGAAATCCAAAACAGATGTAATAAAGCAAGTCAAATCAGTGGGCAAATGTCCTTTATATTTATATGTATTCATGTGACAAGGGAAACAGTAAAAACTCTTGGCAACAAAATATTCCTATCCACATTGTGCTGTCATTGCGAGAATTGGACATTAACAAACAAAGATAATAGAAACATTGTCATAACAGAGATAAAATGCCTGCAACGAATGCTTGAAGTAACAAGAATGGGCAGAATAAGAAACGAAGATATTAGGAGACAGCAAATCAAATTGTTCGGCCACGTGAAACATATACAAGAAAGTATCCCTCAGATACAGATACAATGGATACAGAGTCATGGGCCGTTCACTCAAAATATGGACGGCAGAAATTACAGAAACAGTGAAGCTCTGCATGTTCGAAGCACACACTAGAGCTCGGCCAAGAAACCACCTCATAACCTGAAGCTGAAATACACAAGCAGGACAGAAGCGAAAAGAAGAAAAATAATAAGAAACCAGTATATTTCGAGATAAAAGCGTTTAAGAACTACATCAAAATTATATAATTTAAAAAAAGGTTAACATTAAACGTTGAAATTTTCAGTTACATGAGAGACATTTCTGTTTTGGGTTTAAATGATCGATAACCGTCCAAATAAGACACAGCTTACATTAAATATCGGCTAAGTCGGATAGTACTTTCCCTTCCTGGCCTTCGAATCTTGTGAAACACGTCATCGAAATCGACGTCTTTTGTCAAGCCATTTTCAGTTGATAATATGACGAGATCGAAAATCCTTCGCACATTGTTTTTTATAAGTTTCGGCTTTGAAAAACTTCTCTCCCATGAAGGCATAGACACACACAGATCGTGAGATTTATTTGTAGGTTTAGTGAGAGGATTATGAGAGATGTTAGGAAAATCCATCTAGCTAGGAATGTAAAATGGCAAATACTGACCAGGCTTTAGTGTCTTCGAAATCAATCTGCAGATTTGGGACTTTCTCAGCCTTGGTATTTCTGTTAAAAGCTCAACCTCGAATAACTCATCATAGAACGTGGTCAACTTTGGAATGGGCACAATTAACTCTTTTTCAGTGGCAGATGTGAGACTCTTGGCTTGAACAGCCTCAAATATATCTGTTACTTCCTTGATGGCTCTTGGTCAAATCCTGATCACGCAGCGATTCAACTGCTACAAAACAGCAAATGCACCAAGTCGTTCCAGCTATTGCTCACTGCTACGCTGCATCAATTGCACATTATACAGTTTGTACAAGGTAATATATATATATATTGATATAGTACATTTTGGCTGGGTTTTCGAAAACGTTTTGTGATTGTAACTAACAGGCACATTTAAAAAAAAAATTATTGCCGCTGGGCAATATGGCCGCTGAAATATCATAATCGGCGTCTCAATTCATATATACCATGCGAGTGGCGTTCTGTGAGTTTTGTTCAGCTCTGTCCCATGTATTTCGACACTGTTTGCTATTGACGTATAGGCCGATCCGCGAGTAACAGTCTTTGTCACAGATTGTATAACCATGTCGAGGAAGCTGAAACACTGCACACCAATTTCAGATAGTGACATATAAAGTCACATTTTGCATTTTAGTATTACCCTATGTGACTCTCACTTTCTCGCCCCCCCCCCCCCTCCCCCAAGACGCCAATGGTTGGGATTTCATCTACTTCTTCTTTATCTTCTTCTTATTCTTTTTCTTCTTCTCATTATGTTGATGAGGACCTTGAGTGCAATGTTCCGTTCTGAGCCTGCATATCGTTGTCAGCCCATATCTGTCAAGTTTGTTTCTGCTCTGATTTTCTGGCTTGTATTCTATTTGCTGGTCTCTCCATTCCTTCCTCATGGTTTTCAGTATGTTTCGCGACTTTTATGTTGAGCAACTTAAGTGGTGCCCAAGCAGAGGTTCTTCCTGTAGCTTGATCCAGAGGACATGTGTCAGTTTATTCCATTTCTCGATGCGGCGTTTTCCAGGACTAGTCTGTAGGGACTGAATTGACTGTAGGAAACTTTGACCAGACTTCAGTCTTGTGAACTAAATCTGATGTCCAAACATAGGGTGGCTTGAGTTATTTACCTGTTTTTCGATTTCTGATGCGACACTTCTTCCTTTTATGTGGTGTTAAGCCAACTATGAGATATATTTATTTTTTTCACTTGAAGTATATTTTAGACACCCTGTAAAATAACCGATTTGGCGCATTTATTGCTGTATAAAAAAAAGTTTGACATATGCAGAGTTCTGCCAAACTGGCGCGGCGTACTCAGCGTCATAAAAACACAGGGCGAGTACTGGTGTTATGAGGGCATCTGGCTGTGCTCCTCATATTGTGTCAGTCCATTTTTGAATATTAATTCTCAAAATTATCATGTTTTGTTTCCTGGCAGTGCATCGCATTGAATAGAGTGCGATCAAACTTTGCACCCAGGTATTGCATCGCATTGAATAGAGTGCGATCAAACTTTGCACCCAGGTATTGCATCGCATTGAATTGAGTGCGATCCAACTTTGCACCCAAGTATTTTAAAGCCGTACTGTGATTCAGTTCCTGTCCTTGTCATCTGATCTGTAGTTTTCTTTCTTCCTCAGTTTCTGAAGTGGGAAGCAGATACTTGGATTTTGCTGAGGTTGGTTTTAATGCAATTTTTCTGGTAATATACGGCAAGGTGACATACCGCGTGGTCTGCCGGGATCCTTGTGTATGGCAAGGACAGGAATAGCACCTGCCTCACAGGGAGCATGTCGTGAGAGGCAACTAACTGTTACATGGCATAACACCGACCATGGTTATGTAGTGTGTTTAGTGCAGCATAGATGGCGCCTAACAGGCTGCGGGTCTAATTTACTTTGGTGGTTGAGTCTATTAAGATGGATTCACACCTCGGTTAACCACCCTCAGTAAGCGCTTGTCCCAACACAGCGGAGTATTTAGTTGCTCGAGCCTAGTGGACACCCTTCTGCCTACTGCATCCAGCTCATACCAGAGCTGATACCTGCACAGGGGCATCTGCCCCTGCAGAAATACAGGTCGACTAAGAATATACGGCAAGGGCATAAAGGGCGCTTGTCAGTTTGTTTTTTACCACTTTCTTTAGATTAGTGTTGTTGTTATTGATGAATGCACACAATGAATAGGTTTACTCTTTTGTGCGTCCTGAAAAGGACGTTAAGGGGGAGGTTGTCGTAGCTTTCCTCGTATTCCAAGGGTTCTGATAAAAATTGACCTTGGTCCTCTAAGCGGTTGTACTGTGCTTAGCTTCATCTGCGTGTCGCTCACTACTATGGGGATCACGTCGATCCCTCACTTTATTAACCAAGCTGCCGTGAAATCAGCCCGTTTCCGGTAAGGCCTACGGGGAATCCTTGGTGAGGGTCTTGTTCAGTAAGTTTTGCCTGACCAGATGTTAGTCCTCCTTCCCTTCCCTTAGTCATAGAGTACATCCTGTAGTTAGGTGCACGGCGTAGACATGGAGTGGGGTTTTGGTCAGAATGTTATCCCCTGATCCTGACGCTCGCTACTTTGCACCAAATATCAATAAGTTAAATTCCGATCAAGTGAAAAATAATATATTCGTCTTCAAATGAATGCACAAGCCATGAGTCACCATCAGGTAACAGCACTTGATCGACCTCGACTACGCTGATGACGTAGTTAAAGCATACTCCGACCCTCAGACACTGATAAAACCACTTGAACTCCTAGAAGACCTTGCATATAGATTAGGCCACCCCATCTCATTGGCAAATGCCAAGATAAAATAGTTGCCTGCAACCTCACAATGACAAGATTTGATGTTGATGTTAAGCATATAAACTTCCCTGAGGATTTCATTTACCTGCGCAGCAAACACAACTTCGTTGCACGAATCAGACAGGACATCATTCGAAGAGTCGGCCTGGCTGGTGCCACTATGTACAAACTTGCATCGAGTCTGCGACCAACTGAGACTTTCATTGAAAACCGAGCTACGAATTTACATACAATGTGTCACCCCAACATATTGTGCGTCTCTGAAACCTGGACGAAAATCTCACCGTAGCAAACAATCGTCGGATGCAGCAGGCCCTAACATTGCTGGAGAAGTGGGCGAAAACATGGTTGGTCAAAATAAATGAGGAAAAAACAACATGTACGATATTCTCCCTTTCAAATAAACCACAGAACACCAAAATAAGTCTTAATAGCAAATATATGTGGCTAAACGACAACCCAAACTACTTGGGCGTTACATTTGATCGGCGTATGACATGGAAAAGTCAGATCGAGAGAAACCGAATGAGAGCCAGACAAAAAATGGCAATCATGAGGAAACTTGCTGGCACAAGCTGGGGAGCAGACGAAAGAATACTCAAGAAACTGTACACCGGAAGAGTGAGACCAGTTCTCGAGTATGGCATTGCGGCATGGGGAACAGCAGCAAAGGCGAACTTTGATAAAATTAGCAAACTTCAAAACCAAGCCATGAGAGTTATAACAGGAGGCATGAAGTCAACGCAATATGTAGAACTTGAAAAGATTACATATCTGCAATCCATGACCGACAGAAGAGACTGCAGAGCCCAGCAGCAAGCAGAGAAACTAAGAAGACTGACAGACCATCCAATGTATCAGAGACTAAATAGATTTGGAAAAGGGAAACTAAAGCTGAGAAACTTTGCAGAAATAGCCAAAGCAAAGATAAGCGAAGACTCTATGAACACCATAACAACACCAAAACCCATCCCTACTGTACGCAAACCCACCTGGAAGCAGCATTTCATTCCAGAGGTGGTAGAAAATATACCAGGTATTGGAAACAAAAACAGCCAGACTGAAAAAGTCAGAAGTAACATAACCCTGAGGTACATAGCGAAAAACTACCCAAGCATGGACTGGACCCATGCATACACCGACGGTTCTGTAACAAACACAACACAGAATGGAGGAGGAGGGGTATTCCTGAGCCTAACAAACGGTAAAAAAATAACACTGTTAGTGGCAATTGGAAAATTCTCAAGCAATTTCAGAGCAGAGGCAGAGGCACTGAAGGCTGCATTAGAAGCAATGCTGACATGCTTAAGCAATGAAAGCCAGATAGTCCTGTTTACAGATGCCATATCCGTGGTTACAGCACTAAAAAGCCAGAAAAATACTGAACTTAATAATTTAAGAGCAGTACTCTGTCAACTATGCCAGCAGTCCGCACCAAAAAGAGTAGTGGTACAGTGGGTTCCACCCCACTGTAACATTCAAGGCAACGAGGAGGCAGACAGACTGGCAAAAAGCCGTGCAAGATTACTACAACCAGATTCTAGTGTGACCTACGAAGAGTCAAAAAAGGTTTATTAGGGCCAGATACATGGCCAAATGGGAAACAGAACATACTGGCTACACACAAAATGATGCCTATTACCAGTTTAACAGAAGAGAGCAGGTCCTGGTCTTCAGACTTCGCACAGGCCACAACAGACTGAGGTACCACCTATTCAATAAACTGAAGATAGGTGGCACTGACGAATGCACCTGTGGTACAGGGAAAAAGACCGCTGAACATCTGCTGCAAAATTTCCCGACATACGAGGACCAGAGAAAGCACATGTGGCCATCATCAGTGCCAACACTAGACATGCTCTATGGCAGTGTCGACAGCCTCAGGATGACAGCTGCTGTCTTCGAAAAAATTCAAATTGACGTCTGACAGCATACGAAGAAGAAGAAGAAGAAGAAGAAGAAGAAACCTGGACTATTCTACAACATGATCAGAAGCGCAATGAATTATTCCACATGCGTAACCAGAGGTGCATTCTTACGATCCACAGGTAAGACCAGGTCTAAAACGACTAAGTCACCTGACGGAGGCATTGAAAGCATATAAACCGTCGCCGTTTGACCTTGTTTGCACATTTAGCTTGTCTTGTCGAGAATGTCCACACCCACCACCTATTAAAGCAGGCCATGGCCATCAAAAATAGTCCCTCCCTCATGATATCGCCTCACGCCAGCCGTTCACGCATTTCTGGACGGCTGACGTCCCGTTCTCTTGTCGACTAAGACGGGTCACTCTACCTACTTATCTACTTTCAAATAAATAAACAAACAGCTTAATCGCTTAATCGAGTATTACATTCAGCTGTCGGTTTATTTAACAGATCTGAAACCCCGTATCATTTTCCCACTTGAATTAACATTTGTATGAATGATTGAAAATAGGAATAGCCAAAGCTGTTTCCACCAACATGAGTCATATTTTGACTTTCCAATAAATAAGTCACAAATTAAACATGAGATGGATCAGATGTTATGTATACTCGTCATTACTGTGTAGTGTAGAAACGTGAACAACAAACACGCATTTGGAGAAAAAAATTGCTGGTTTTAAAATGCAGATATATAAAAGAATGGGACACATTTCGTGGAAAGAAATGAAAATAAATAAGGAAACCTTGGGAAAATTACTGGCTCTGTGAAAATTCATCATCACTCCCATAACGTAGAAGGTCGTTGAGGCATCGTTATTGCTGTTTGTCGTATCAGCTCCCGACATACAACAAGGGTGTATTGCGCCGTTACACACCTGCCGGAGCCCATATCTCTCCAGGTGGCAGTTCATTATAGTTGTGTCTAAATTTCATAAAACAAAGCTGACACTGTTTGCAGCTAGAGCCAAGGGCGCCAATCTCGTGAAGTTCAGTCGTGTTAACTAGTCCGTGAAATATAATGACACATGTTCAAGCGTAGTGATATTCATTTAGCCGATGTCCATTCCAGGATAATCGGACGGAAGTAAACACACAAGACGAACGAATTAACCAGTCCAAATGAAAAAACAACAACACGTTTTCGTGAACACAAGTGCAAGTTGTCGACTACTGTGAATTCCCGGCAAATCCATGGTCTGGCGACATCTATAATGAACTAAATCCGCAGAGAAATTTAGACCCGGAGCCAGTTATAGCGCCAGATTTGCTGCTAAATCAAAGAGAATTAATGAAGTAAATTATAGTAAACGAGTTAAATATTATTTATTGCCAGTCATATTGTGACAGACGCGCAAGTCGTACTTCATAAGGTACCGAAGGGATGGATTAGATACGAGTGGATAGAAGCTGTTGAGGACTAATACATCCAGGGTTTGACATGAATGTACTGACCTTGTCATGGGGATCAGGGCAACGAAACAGCTGATATCTTGGCTTCACAAGCTCCCATCATGGGCACGTTAGTGATGGTCTCGAGAGACAATGAACTTCACGCTAGAGATGGGACAGTCAGCTGTTTCCCTAACTTTTGCCACAAACATTTGTAATCTTCATCTTGACTCATCCTGTCTTCCCCTATCTGCAGACCAACACACAAAGCCTGCCTCCAGCCGGGTCTGTCTTTGATAAGTTCCTCCAAGTTGCAGGTCCAATGCCTTCAGGTCACGCTTGCAAACATCTTTGTGCCAGAGAAAGACAATAATGATGGACAGGAGTGGCATTTTGAAATCAATCAATGACCACTTGTTGGATGAGCACACCGCAATAGATTAATCAGCAATTCATAGACTGCAAAGTTTCGACATCAAAGGAGATTCGAGGGGAGTGAGGCATATAAGAGGACGGAATAAGAGAGTGTACAACCTTTGCTGAGAGAGGCTGAGCACATCTTGGTGTGCCCGGAGTGCAGTGACATAGATTCTTAGAAACATAAATATCGAAAGACAAAACATATACTCGGAAACAATACTCGAAAGAAATGTGGCCCGAGGGGGTGGGGTGGGGGGTTGAGATGGGTAGGGGCACATGCCAGAGGTAAACATAACAACACTCGAAGGAAATGTGGCGCGAGGGGGTGGGGTGGGGGGTTGAGATGGGTAGGGGCACATGCCAGAGGTAAACATAACAATACTCGAAGGAAATGTGGCGCGAGGGGGTGGGGTGGGGGGTTGAGATGGGTAGAGGCACATGCCAGAGGTAAACATAACAATACTCGAAGGAAATGTGGCGCGAGGGGGTGGGGTGGGGGGTTGAGATGGGTAGGGGCACATGCCAGAGGTAAACATAACAATACTCGAAGGATAACATCAAAAGATGGACACTGAGAAGGCAAGCCTGTCAGATTGCAACATGACGGTAAGAAACAGAGGACTTTAAAAATCTATTGCAGCCGACAATCGATTCTGTGATGGTACTTATACTAAACTGAACAGACTGGCGGGCCGCCTGAACGCAGGTCGTAACTTGATATAAATGAATACATTAATATGAATACTTATAATATAGATAACCACTGTGCTTGATGGAATTTGTAGCTGTTGTAGTGAATGTGATAGTTCCCCAAAATTATGAGCACAGCTTTTCAGCAGTTAATCTCAAACTCTTTTATTAATTGTCTTTAGAGCTAGGTACGTTTTGAAGGCAATCAGTAAATCACTGAACCTGTTCCAAAGGTTACAGTTTGTCCATGTGTAAATTGGTAGTTGATTCCCCGTTAGAGAGGGTAAGACGGTCAGGGAATGAATTGTTCATATTGTCCGTCTCATACTTAGGGGAGAGAATGACAGCAAGGGACAGAACTGTTCATATAATTTTACTTGAGAGGGGGGACACAATGAGGAAGGGAACTGTTCATGTTATATAACTCACAGTTTTTGGCAGGTTGGACAATGAGGAAGGGAGCTCTTCATGTTATATAACTCATAGTTTTAGTAGGTTGGACAATGAGGAAGGGAGCTCTTCATGTTATATAACTCATAGTTTTAGTAGGTTGGACAATGAGGAAGGGAGCTGTTCATGTTATATAACTCAAAAGTTTAGTAGGTTGGACAATGAGGAAGGGAACTGTTCATGTTATATAACTCATAGTTTTAGTAGGTTGGACAATGAGAAAGGGAACTGTTCATGTTATATAACTCATAGTTTTTGGTAGGTTGGACAATGAGGAAGGGAACTGTTCATGTTATATAACTCACAGCTTTGGTAGGTTGGACAATGAGGAAAGGAACTGTTCATGTTATATAACTCACAGCTTTGGTAGGTTGGACAATGAGGAAAGGAACTGTTCATGTTATATAACTCACAGCTTTGGTAGGTTGGAAAATGAGGAAGAAAACTTTCTATTCTCTTATTCACAGTTATAGAGGGCAACACGGACAGGAAGGGAACTACTTATAGTAACTGACGTACAGGAAGAGGAGAAAAAAGTCCGGTCAGGCAAAATATACTGTTCTGGCTATGTTAGTCAGGGTCAGGCAAAACATACTGATCAGACAATGTTAGTCACAGTCAGGCAAAACATACTGATCAGACAATGTTAGTCAGGGTCAGGCAAAACATACTGATCAGACAATGTTAGTCTGGGTCAGGCAAAATATACTGATCAGACAATGTTAGTATGGGTCAGGCAAAATATACTGATCAGACAATGTTAGTCTGGGTCACGCCAAATATACTGATCAGACATGTTAGTCAGGATCAGGCAAAACATACTGATCAGACATATTAGTCAGGGTCAGGCAAAACATACTGACCAAAAATCCAATCTCACTTCCACGCAGTTCTCCTTCAAAATGGACTGTTTTCAAGGCAGCCAGGCAAACGAGGTGGGTAATAGACGTGATCCCCGTAGAAGTTAGCGACACACTGATGAAGAGGAACGTTTGGAGGAGCCTGGTTCAATTTCATTAACACGCTCGGGGTGTGAGGAAAGCTACTGCAGCTCGGTACTTTACGCTCTTCTCAGGGCTCACAAATTACTTACTCATTGTCGGCATTCAGCAATATATGGCGTACAGTTAGCGAGGACATGAAATCCAGGATGGGAACTGCTCGTGTTATCTGCCTTTTAGTTTAGTGTAGGTCCTGTGGGAGAACCCATGACTCCTGCCAGGTGGATTTCTGAATAGTCTCTATATTTGGAGGTTAGCTATGGATATGAAAAAAACAGCCCTGAACCATTAATTATGGTCTATGTGGAGGTTAAATGAAGGCAACCCCTGCATCGTGGAAAGACACAACTGGCCCATCACCTGTTTGTTTACCCACCCGATTACAGGTCAACAAAAGCAAGAAGCCCTACGGACATTAAAGATGATGAACTGGCGTGAATTACGGACTAGGATTTTTTTAACTTGGACTATTAGAAGCATAGATGGACATGATAATGAGTTCATCAATGAAATTATGAAATCCAAATTTGAAATCCCAGCTCTCGCATAAACTAATTTTAAAAAACAAAGTAAGTCATGGATCTCGAAGGCAATATAGATCTACAGCGTAATTCCCACTACTGACAGAGCGGAAAGAGGACTGCTCTGTAGTGTGTCCATAAATCAAATGGAAAACAAAATGGGATGGGAATTTATCTCAGAACGCATTTTTGTGTATGATCTTAAAGAAGAAAGCAAGTTAGCTTACATCATCCTTGTTCATGCCTTGAATAAAGGGGGATAGAGCAGCTGAAAAAACGAGTTCTTTGAACTGTTTAAATGTGCAATGGACGATTGTCACGATGAAATTATCCTTCTTGGAGATTTTAATGTCAGAGTTTCTAAAGATCATTCTAGATAGGATGGAGTGTTTGGGAGAGACAGAGAAGGTATATTAAACGACAATAGAAGACGACTCCTGACATTCTGCAGTGAGCAAAATCTGCCCGGCACAAACATAAATTTCCTGCGTCAGGTTGATGGTAATGGTTCTCCAGCTGTTCCATGCCAGTCAAACTATCCCGACCACATCTTCATGTTGCCTGTCCATATTTTTCTCATGCCGCCCTCTGGCCTTCTAGCCCTTTACTCATCCCACCAACACGACTTTCAGCAGACTGTCGTGCGGATGGACATGTCCAAAATATTGTATTTTTCTGCTTATTTACTTCAGAAGTAATAAATCCTACATAAAATGTTTATCTATGATTCTCAGTGGTGTTGTCTGGTATGGAGAGGACCAATATGGTCAAAAGCGTGCCTGTCCTACTCTCAGTTGATTGTGTATGGTCTCTTTTAATCTCTAGTGTAATCCTGATTAATACTTTCCCAATCACTGATAATAACATTATTCCTCTATTCAATGTTCACTGATTCAGATTTTCTTTCTTTGGCAGTTTGACTATTCAACCTTTGTTCCAGTCTGGTGGCAGTTCTTCTTGTTCCCATACTTTGCCAAATTATTTGTAGTCAGTTCAGTTCAAGTGCCATTTCAGCATCGAAGGTCGGCTGCAATGGATCTATATCTTTTGACGTAATGGTACAATCTGAGAGGCTTTTTGAAGTCAATCTCCTAATGTTATCCACCCACTAAAAATGCGTTATGCCCCTTGAACTACTGCCTTCCACTCTACCCTCCAGTATGGTCTTCAACAAGGAGGTATGTCTTATTATATGACCAAAATAACGTAACTGTCTAACTCTTATTTTGGTAATTAATTCTCTTTTTCAATACCTCCAAATTCTTTTTTTTTCTCTTTCCAAGAAATACGACCCAATCTTCTATATACCCACATCTCGAAGGCTTCAATACTCTTTTCCAACGTGTTATTCATTGTCCATGTTTCTGTGCCATAAAGTTGTGACGAGAATACATAACACCTGACAATTGTCATTTTCAAATTATGATTTCTCTGTTTTGATGTCAGTATATGTCGCATGTTGTCGAATACCATCTTGGCCATACCTATTCTCTTTCTGATTTCTTGTTCCCATCTGCCTTCTTCCGTTATTATATGACCTAGTTAGGAGAAACTCTGTACCTGTTCAAGTAGTTGATCTGTTATTTGTATCTCCATACATGGTTTCTTGTCACTTTTCTCAATGATCATAGTCTTTGTTTTCTTTATGTTTATGTCTAATCCAAACTCTTGACTTATTGTGTATATTGTTGTCACATGCTCCTGTAATTCTTGCTATCAAAACTATATCTAAGATTATTCATTGCCACTCCACCATTTGTATAATAACTCTGTCGAAGTGTCGCTTTCTGCTTAGCTGGCTTCCCATGATATATTTTCTGGGCCACTGACTTTACCATCTCACAGAAGCATTATGGTAGTCCCAAATTTTTATTTGATTGATTTTGAGCATTTAACTTGTAGTTACGTTTTTCTTGTCTGTTCGACGTTGTAGAGCCGATTTGATTGAAAGTTCTTCGAAATGTTCTGCCTATTTCTTCATCTACTCATCTACGTTATTAATCAACTTCCTTTTATTATCATAGTACAACTATTTGCTTGCTTTCATGTTCATGCGCGATGCTTTGAACTGTTTCGATTTGTTTCCATTCCTTTACTCTCTCTCTCTCTCTCTCTCTCTCTCTCTCTCTCTCTCTCTCTCTCTCTCTCTCTCTTGTCAACACATCAATAAATTATCTCTTGCCTTCAAATTATATTATTCCCTACTTTTTTGTTGGCTTCTATGTATATTTCCTATACCTTTACTTTAGCATTTCTGCTTTGCTCTGTTCAAATATGTCTACTTCATTTTGTTCCTTTTTTTATATCTGTTATGTTATTATCCATGCTCTGCGTTGGTGTTTCCTTTTCTTCAGAACTTCTCTGCAGTCTTGTTCCATATATTTGTGTATATCTTCCCAGTCCTTTCTTTATCCTCTATACTTTCTAATTGTTGTAATTTGATACATATTTGATATCGCTGCTTTGCATGATTTGTGTAGGTCCTTCCTGAGGAATCTCACATTGAAATTATGTGCATGGTTATGTTATGTTTCGGAAATACAGTTTTGGTTTGCCATAAAATGTCATTACGGACAGGAAAGGACGGTCATAGAGGGCATGGCACATGGAAGGCAACCAAGACGAAGGTGAATACAAGATATCAAGAATGCTCTTAACATGAACATGGAGAGGTGGGAAGATTGACTGTAGACAAGAGATTCATATCAACTGGTTGTGGTGAGAGCGACGTTCTACAAAAGACACGCTACATGATGATGGTTATATGTTGTTGATTACCGTTAATGTTTTATCTTTATTTATACTTTCAGGAGATTATGATCCAAAAGCCCCGTCTGCTCATTTACATACTTTTATATCGCGTAATGATGATATTAATATTATGTTAATATTTATGAATTGAAATACACATTTGGTCGTTCCTGCTGTCTTTTATCCCGTGGCACATCCATATTTATTTGTGTATTCTTTTAACTTATTAATTCGGAAAACGTGCTGCCATTAATTACTTATACATTTAAAGCATTGAATTTCATACTTAACTAACCATTTTTTGGTGTCGGAGATCTCTGTGGTGAAATGGTCAAGCCCTGTGTTAGGCGTTCGAATTCGAGCTGCGACGGTCGGGTCATGATGAAACTTTTTCCTGAGTTCCCTGGTTCATCACTGGAGCTACGGAGTTCAGGCTTTGTGCGATGCTCTCGAGCCAAATGGGGAAATCCGCGACGATGAAGTCGAATCCTTTAACCTTTAACCTTTTGGGCTTGCTTTCATGTTTCTCTTGATGATCTCTCCAAAACTGATATTATCATTCTCAACCTTGGCATTTAGGTCTCCCATTAAAATGAAAATGTCATTTTTTCTGCTTTTATATTTGATGTTTTGAAGTCTGGTGTAACAACATTCTTTCACTTAGCTTGTTGGTGTATACCAGCATGTAGCTTGTCCTTTATAGAACATCGCTCCCATCAACGGACTGTCTGAAAGAAACTCTTTCCCTTGCCAAAACTCCAGCCTCCGTCACAGTCCTACCCATGCATACCTGGATATCTTGGGCCATCGTCTTCTTGGTCTACCCTTGCCTCTTTTGCCTGGCACCATACATTTCTTCACTGCTGTCTCAAGACCATTGTATCTCTTGATGTGACCAAAGTATTTACATTTTCTGGCCATAATGGAATTGATAAACCAGTTCACCTTTATGTTCAACTCTTGCCGAATGTCTATATTTGTCTTTTTTTCTGTCAATGGCATTCTGGTGATCTTTCTGTAACATTTTTACTCGATTGATTCGATCTTTTTGTCAAGAAGTTTTGGAAATCGTTTATGATTCGCAGCCGTAAGCATCCACAGGAAAAACACAGGCTCTCAAGACTGGTGCATACCATTGGATAATGTGTATCTGTATTTCTATATGGAAGTTGTTGAAGTAGATAGTAGGATTCTGGGTCTTACTCTCTCTCTCTCTCTCTCTCTCTCTCTCTCTCTATTTCTCTCTCTCTTTCTCTCACTATATAAGACACGTGTGCTTCTATTTGGACACCACGGATGTTGTTGCTGTTGTTGTTATTGATGGATGCTCACAATGAGTATATTTACTCTTTTGTGTGCCCTGAAAAGGACGTTAAGTGGCGGCTTGTTGTCAATATCCTCACGTCCCAAGCGTGACGATGAAGGTAAATCTGGATTCTCCAGACGGTTGTGCAATGATTTGATTCATCTGCATGTCGCTCACTACTACGGATATCATGTCGATCCCTCACCTAGTTAGCCAGACTACCATGAAAACAGCCCGTTTCCATGAGGACTGCGGGGAAGTCGAGGTGAGGGTCTTGGCCTGTCTATTTTGCCTGACCTTAACTAACATGCCTGATCAGTATGTTTTGCCTAACCCTAACTAACGTGTCTGATCAGTATATTTTGCCTGACCCTAACTAACATGTCTGATCAGTACATTTCACCTCCCCCTAACTATGTCCGATCAGTATGTTTTGCCTGACCAGACGTTAGTCTCCCTCCCTAGCACGGGGGTTACAATGTCACAATGGTGTTTTCCTTCTTCGCTGTGCTTAGTTTAATCTCTAAACTCCCTTCCACCGCGTTTAAGTGATTACCACCATACCAGTTGTATAGTTCCTCATCCCACCTTCCACATATGTAGCCTGTTGTGTTCGTTCATTGTGCAAATATTCCAGCTACCAAATCAACAGATTTGCGGTTTTCCACATATGTAGCCTGTTGTGTTCGTTCATTGTGCAAATATTCCAGCTACCAAATCAACAGATTTGCGGTTTTCCACATATGTAGCCTGTTGTGTTCGTTCATTGTGCAAATATTCCAGCTACCAAATCAACAGATTTGCGGTTTTCCACATATCGCGTCATTAACCCTCTAGACAGAGAGAACCATCTTCTACCTTGGACGTTAGAGTTGTATATGTCTTTTTAGTCCATTTGTCCATAATTGTTTTGAGAATTAAAATGTCTACAGTAGAACGTAGCCAGCCTCAGGCTCAACATTCCTTAGTTGCCTCTTATTATATTTTTGGAAGGTTACAGTGTTACTATTATTTATTTTATTATTGCGACAATGACACATACGTTATTGTCATTGACAAATATTTAATTATTTCTTGTTTCCCTACAGATTCCCACAACGTTGTGAAGATGGCTCTTACAAGATATATATTCAGAAGGAAAATCCTTGTTATTTTAGTTGTTATTCTACTTTACAACGTTGTTTTCATGATTTTAACTAGAGTGAGTAAATTATTTTCATGATTTTTACTGGAGTAAGTAAATTGTTTTCATGATTTTTACTAGAGTGAGTAAATTGTTTCATGATATTTACTAGAGTTTGTAAATTGTTTTAATGATTTTTAGTAGTAAATTGTTTGATGATTTTTACTAGAGTAAGGTAAACTCGTAAATTGTTTTCATGATTTTTGCTAAAGTAAGTTTGTTGTTTTCATGATTGTTACTGGAGTTTGTAAATTGTTTCATGATTTTTACTAGAGTTAGTAAATTGTTTTCATTGAATTTTACTAGAGTAAGTAAATTGTTTTCATGATTTTTAATAGAGTAGGAAAATTGCTTTTATGCCTTTTACTAGGGTAAGTAAATTCGTAAATTATTTTGATGATTTTCGCTAGAGTAAGTTTATTGTTTTCATGATTTGTACTGGAGAAAATAAATTGTTTTCATATTTTCTACTGGAGTAAGTGAATTGCTTTCAGTATGTTTGGAGCAAGTAAATTAGTTTCATAATTTTTATTAAAGTAAATTGTTTTCTGGATTTTGACTGAATAAGTAAATTGTTTCAAGATTTTCACTAGCATAAGTAAATTATTGTCATAATTGTTACTGAAGTATAATTTCATAATTTTTGTTACCGGAGTAAATAAATTGTTTTCATTATTTGTTACAGAAGTAAATTGTGTCATTGTGTTTTTATATAATAGGGCTTGTCAAATGTATGATCCATAGGAGCAAAGAATAAGCCACTGTTGTATGGACGAATAAAATGTATGATCTATGTAATAAACATGGAGAAAAGGATAAATACACTTTTATCATCTTCATCATCATATTGTTGATAAGTCCTTAGACTGGTTATAAGGTTGTCTAAGCATGTCTCTCATTTTGACCCTATTCTCTGCAGCGTTCCTCGTTTAGCGTAGGTTGTAACGTCAGTGTCTCCATATGCCCGAGATGCAATGGTGAGTCATGGGCGTTCTCTTTGATCATTTCCCCTCTATCTTGCCCGAAGTATCTTATATAGACAACTTTCATGGCATATGCTGTGTCCTGGCCAAGTTAATTTTCGTTTTTGTATCATTTTCAATATTTGTCTTTGTGCGCCTACCTCAGTGAGGATACTGCCATTAGATTTTATTTGTGTCCAACTCCCTCTTTCCATTCTTCTTTGCTAGCTATAGTCCCCGTTTCAGCCTTATATAATACAATTGATTTATATATTAACAGTTATTAATCTTTTCATTAGTTCTTCTTCTTCTTCTTCGGCTTCTTCTTCTTCATCTTCTTCTTCCTTCTTCTTCTTCTTCTTCTTCTTCTTCTTCTTCTTCTTCTTCGGCTTCTTCTTCTTCATCTTCTTCTTCCTTCTTCTTCTTCCTCTTCTTCTTCTTCTTCTTCTTGTTCTTCTTCTTCTTCTTCTTCTTCGGCTTCTTCTTCTACTTCTTCTTCCTCTTCTTCTTCTTCGGCTTCTTCTTCTTCTTCTTCTTCTTCCTCCTCTTCTTCTTCTTCTTTTTCTTCTTCTTCTTCTTCTTCTTCTTCGGCTTCTTCTTCTTCATCTTCTTCTTCCTTCTTCTTCTTCTTTTTCTTATTTTTCTTCTTCTTCTTCTTCTTCTTCTTCTTCTTCTTCGTTCATCCTCAGTTCAAGGTCCCAGTTTCTCATACAAAGGACACCATTGTTTGTAAGGCTGTTTTATCTCCATACAACCTTTGTTTTATATCTGTCTTGCGATGCCAGTATTGTTATTCCTGCATCAGTTTTGTAGGATATGTTCCACGGTTTTTTTCAGTTCTATTCTGATATTTTTTGAGGTTATAAATTTTAGTTTTTCCTTAAGGTTTTTTCAGCCAATACAGTATTTGTCTTCTTTTTCGTCCCATTGTTTGGAATCTTCTGTGATGGTTTGCCTTACTTATGTAAACTTCTGTAGTTGTTCGATTATTATAAGCGCGAGGAATTGTAAGATGGCAGAAAAAGAATGATCCACTTGAAGCTTCCAAACATTTCGTGAACTTCTACTAAAGAATGTTGTGTTTACGGATAGCAAGTGATACAATGGAAAGTACCTCGTAAAGAAGAAAAAAGGCAATGTGGATGCAAGGTATTTGCTATTGCTGTTATTATTATTGTTGTTGTTGTTGCTGGATGCCACTCATATACTGTGCTAGTTTCAACTCTTGACTACGCTAATTGGGTTGGTGGGGGGGGGGGGGGGGTTACAGTGGTTCTCCTCACATCCCGAGGCGTACTTGATATGGTAGACCGGGCTACTCCTGCTTGTAGTGCAATGCGATGCTTTTCAGTAAGATCATCAGGATGGGCATCACAGTGTCGACTCCGAACTCTTTGTTCAGACTGTTCCCTTGATAGACTTTATTTCAGGGGGACCTGCTTTGGAATGAGATTCTGTCTTGATCAGTGTGTTCTGCCTGATCGGACTTTAGTTTCGTCTCCCCAGTAGTGGTAGTAGTAGTAGCAGCAGCAGTGGTAGGAGCATTAGTAGCAACAGCAGTAGCAGTAGTAGTAGCAGTAGTAGTAGTAGCAGTAGTAGAAGCAATAGTAGTGGTTGTAATAATAGTAGTGCTAGCAGTGGTAGTATTAGTAGTCAAAGAGGGGACGGCGTTGTCTAGTGATAAAGTGACATGGCTCATAACTCGAAGGTGCTGAGTTCGATCCCCATCACAGCACCGGCCGTTACACCGGGGAAGCAGACTCGTACATAAAATGTATGCCGAAGTTGGATGCACTGGGCCGACAAGGACAAAATAAAAACCGTAGTGCAACGCACACCATCTTAAGGAATGGAGAAATAAGGCGAACGCAAAAAAAAATGTAGTCGTTGTAGCAATAATAGTGTTATTAGTAGTAGTTTTAGTAACAGCAGTAGAAGTAGTGTTATTAGGGGTTGTTGTTGTTGTGAATGCTGTTGTTGTAGAAGAATAATAAAAATGAGCAAGAAGAAGAAAGAAGAAGAACAAGATGAAGGATAAGAAGAAGAAGATACAAACGAAGAGGAAAAACAGGAGGAAGAAGAACAGAAAAAAATGTCAACGAAATAGAAAAAAATAATTAAACAGGACAAAAAGACGGACAAGAAGAAAAAGAAGGACAACAACAAAAATGAGCTTAATAAGAAGAAAAAGAAGAAGAGGAAGAACAAGAAGAAGAAGAAGAAGAAGAAGAAGAGACTACTTCCATTTCTAATTTATACTAATCTCATTTTCAGAAACATACAAGCATACTTGAACAGCCTGCATCGATTATGCATCCTTTAGAGAAACAAAGGGAGACGTTCCCACTTGGTTCGCTGGAAAAAATCGACTGGAATGACTACAATCTCATGGAAAGAGAATCTAAGAGACATGGCCTCGCTGAGCACGGAGTTGCAGGTCAATTAACTCTAAACGAGGAAGAAATGGCCAAGAAAGATGCACTTTTGAACAAGTATCAATACGATGCGTATTTAGGAGATCGTGTCTCTTTGGTGAGATCGATTGGGGATATCAGACCAGATGCTTGTAAACAAATGAAGTACCTCAAAGATCTACCTGAGAATTCCGTTAGTATTGTATTGCCAATGTTTAATGAGAAGAATTCTACCCTGCTCAGGTCTATTCACAGTATTATTAATCGTACTCCTGCGAACCTGTTAAGAGAGATAATCGTCGTGGATGATACTAGCCAAGAAGATGAGTTGAAGGCACCCCTGGATGATTACGTAAGAACGAATTTCAAAAACGTGAAGATTATTCGAAATACGCAAAGACAAGGATTAATACGTAGTAGAATAATAGGAGCTGACGCGTCTACTGGAAGTTTTCTGGTGTTTCTGGACTCTCATGTTGAAGTGAACTACAATTATCTTCCACCTCTTCTTGAACTCATGATGCTAGACTACAGAACGATTGCTTGTCCGACAGTAGACTTTATTTCGGGAACATTCAATATTACTACGCTCGCTGAGAAAAGAGCCAGGGGCGGCTTCAATTGGAGGTTGGGATACAGAAGAATGCCTGTGAAAGTTCAGATGGATGAGACGACACCGCATGCCAGTCCAGTCATGGTGGGATGTGCTTTCGCCATCAGTCGGAAATGGTGGGAAGAGATTGGGAAGTACGACCCAGGTTTTGAGGTATGGGGGGCGGAACAGTACGAGCTGTCTGTCAAGTCATGGCTTTGTGGGGGAAGTGTGGTAGATTCAACTTGTTCCAGAGTAGCTCATCTATTTAGGAACGCGCCATATCTAAATGACATCATGCCAGTATTTAACCAAAACTTAGTTCGGTTTGCCATGGTGTGGATGGATGCATACAAAGAAGTGGTGTTGATGTCGATGCCGCACATGAGAAATTATTCTCCACCGATCGATATCATCAAACAAATCGAATTCAGAAGAAGCCTCAAATGTAAGCCATTTGATTGGTTCCTTACTGAAGTAGCTCCAGACATTCTCGAGCATTTCCCCCTGATTGAACCTTCACCTTTAGCCTGGGGTCAAATAAGAAGCAACCTCAACACATCGCTGTGCGTTTACCCAACAGAAAGAGACATATACTTGGACAACTGTAACAAAGAACCAAAGGCCACATTCAATTTTGATTGGAGGCATCACATTGTGGAAAAACCAAAGCGATGTTTTGCATTTATCGAACCAGAATATTTAATAATCGCACAGTACATAGACATTGAGGTCAAGCCAATGCAGACGTTTGCATGGGATCACATTAGTGGTCAGATTGTGAAATTCTACTCAAACTTGTGTGTTGATATCAAACCAGACTCCCTTCAATTGTTTATGAGTGAGTGCATCGAAAACAAAAGATCGCAGTCGTGGACATTCGAAAATTTTAATCTTACACAAGTGGTCGAAGTTTGGGAAAAGCATAGAAAAATTCGACAGTAACATCAATGTATTCATGAATATCATGGCTGAAACCAGTTGTGTATAGTAAGTAGTGGCGGCTATTTATTTGGAATACTCCAAAATTGGAGAAAGTGACTTGGTTAAACTTGACCCAGTAACTTCTTTTCTGCCAGAAGTATAGAGGTCTTTGTTTCTTGTGATTGACAGTTTGTGGGGCATGTTATTCGATGACTGCTCTTACCCGGCGCTTTCATGAATTCGGTAGTTTTTTTTGTGTTCCAAACTACTAGCCCTTAGTGGGGTTAACTCTTGAAAAGGTGTTTTTTTTTGTAGTAGATTAGAGTGGCTTTTCTTACTTTATAATGTACATTTGAGAACATGGACCGTGCTCCTTTTGGCTGTAAATCAATCCTCAGTAATCTCACCGCTTATTTTCTATGGTGGGTGTAGAAATCTTTTCTTTTTCTGTGGCTTATAGTTTTTGAAGGACAGAGGTAGCTGGCTCCATTCACAATATTCATTAGTGTGACAAAGAATGTAAAGAGAGTGAATCGACTAGATTTGACGTAGCCATTTTTTTTTTTTAACCACGCTTGTAGAGTTTTTGTATTGCTCTGTGACTTATTATGTAAATAGGATGTAGGAAAACAGCGCCATTCACAACCCACATTAGCGTGACTTGAATTAGCCGCGATTCTACTACCATATCGTCTTTATTTATTTTGTGGCTTCTTTCCTCACGATGAGTTAGACTATCCTATGTCCAACCCAAGCAAACTAACCCATAGTTTGACTGGTGGACAGATAGTCGTATGCCCACTCCGGTCTAACTATGTTAGTTATTAGTCGACCTGTACTTCTACAAGGGCAGATGCCCCTGTGCAGGTCCTAGCTCTGGTATGAGCTGGATGTAGCCGGGAGAAGGGTTTCCTGCTTAGTGGGCTAGGCTTGGGAAGCTTAATACTCCTCTGCGTCGGGACAAGCGCTTACGGGTGGTGGTTAACCGATGTGTGAGTCCATCTTAATAGTCTCAAACACTAAAGAAAAGTAGACCCGCAGCCTGTTATGCGCTATCTGTGCTGCTCTAAACAAACCACCTAACCTTGACCGATGTTATGCAACGTCCCACAGTTAGTCGCCTCTTACGACATGCTCTCTGTGTGGCAGTGGTGCTATTCTTGTCCTTGGCATACACAAAGAGTCCGACAGACCACTCAAGATTGGTCTAACTATACACGAGGGTCATTTTAGTCAGGCCTCTTTGAATCCTTATAATTCCGTGTCAAACCTAAACTTGGCAAAGTTACGATTTAATCATAGAAACTGAGAGAAAATAATAAGTAAACTATTATTTATAGTGGTTCTTAATAACCAGATGATTTTTAAAAATTGAAACTTGCATGATTTCCTCTGTAAAAATAACTGAATATTGCCGATCACAAATTGGCAATTAGCATTGTCAGGGACCCACGTTTTTGAGACCTTCAACATTTTTCACAGACAAATAACACGAATATGGCTTTGCTTGGCTTCGTTCGTTTGTCTGTTTGTTCTCCATTTTTCTGGTCGTTTTCTTCTGATTGCATCTTGTAGACGACGGAGGATATCACCGTACGTTTCCTTGTTCGGCCTTCAGGAATGAAATCATTGTAGACAATACGCTGGGAATAACACACAAAAATTCCAACCTAACTTTTCTTTAGCTCTTGTCCTAACACAATTTCTGTGTCCGGGAAGATGTAGGAGATTTCCATTCAAAGGACTGATGTTTTGTCTGAGGATTGTGCCACTCAAATACTTGCGATTTCTTCATTGTTTGTGTCTCCGAGGGTGACTTCTCAAGCAAAACACATAATTTGTATGTTGTTCAATCAAGGATATTTTCAACTCCGACGATGCAACTAGCACAACACACCGAGTTCTGTAATTTCTGTTCGAGAGTATATGGCTCTTCGCTTCGTTCGTTCTTAATCTACTACTTCCAAACCCTGAAAAAGACTAAAGTAGCAGAATGTAGTCGAGAACGGAATGCGTTGTGTCGTAGTTTACAGCTTGATGGCGATATTTTCACCTTTCAGTCCAACACATCCGACTTCAGGAAGCATTTTTTAGTACCAGATTAGTATTCCCTCTTTGATCCCTTCTCCTTAGCCAGTCTGTGCTGTTGCAGCCTGTTATCCAGGATCACCTCGTGGATGTGTAGAAGGGTCTTGGCAGCTATGGTTCGCTGGCCCTGACGCTAACAGTCAGCTATGGGTCGTTGACCGCTGCAGTTAATGCGCTGCTTTCTAACACGAATATAAATCGTATAACAATATAAACGGTGCTACCTCTTTCAATTCGCATTGTTATTAATAGGAAGAGTGAGATTAGCAGGATTACGGATATTTCACGCTGGGGCAAAATTACGGGCACAGCTGTTGACACATGTATGGCGACAATTCCCTGAACTAGGCCTAAGTCAATGTTCATTTTTCTTTTTCTTCTTTTGTCCTACTATCCTGGCTTAGGCGTCGCAGAGTGGTGGGATGCGTAGATTTCTTGTTATCGCCAAGTAGGAGGCTTGTGCCGTCGTTAGGTGTAATTTCCTGAGAGTGTCAGAGACTAGCTCGATCCATGGACGTCTTGATCTGCCTCTTGCTCGTGGACCGGCATATTATATGCTCTTGATGCTGGCTGGTATTCTATCTAAATGATCAAACCACTTTATTTGCTGAGAGTCAATGTAGACACTAACTGGGTTTGTCCCCGCTGTCTGTCTTATAGTGGTGTTGTGGATTCGGTCACGGAGACGGTCATTACAGCGCTATTTTTCCTCGCAGCTAACTAGCCATAAATGTGGCCGACCTTCCTTGAATGAGAGTTTTTTTAGAAAGGAAAAAAATGACGATTAGAACTGGTTGACGTGGAAACGAAGACAGCTGTGCAGAAGTAAGTACACAATTACCTCATCAGCAAAAACACGAAGTACTTCCTTACATTTCTTTGATATCGTTAACTGCTTCCCTTTATTTAAATGTCTCAGCTTCCGCTAAATTATCATCACGCTTAACTACTGTATATAACATTGCCATTGTTGTAAGTTCCCTCATTGTTGTAAGTACCCTCATTGTTGTAAGTTCCCTCATTGTTGTAAGTTCCCTCATTGTTGTAAGTACCCTCATTGTTGTAAGTACCCTCATTGTTGTAAGTTCCCTCATTGTTGTAAGTACCCTCATTGTTGTGAGTTCCCTCATTGTTGTAAGTTCCCTCATTGTTGTAAGTTCCCTCAATGTTGTAAGTTCCCTCATTGTTGTATTGACAATAGAGCTACATTTGGTAACGGGCAAATTGACTGAACCTTAAATTTATTACGGGAACGGCGTGAGCTAGTGATTAAATAATAAATATTGAATATTTATTTTACTCTGACCCTATATGAACATACATTCTTCAGAACTCATTAGTGCCTGAGTTATTACTTATTTATATTAGTTAGATAGTTAGTTTTCTTTCCACGTGTGCCGTTAAGCGTTGTGAGGTGTTTAAGTCGTATATCCTGCGCCAAGTGCGTTGCGCCGGTCAATGTGAGCCATTATCGCTGCACAATCACTCTAATGCCATCTATCCACCTACGTCGGGTCCGCCTCCTTGCCCTGTAGCCATATCTACCAGCTTTGTAAGCCATCAGTGGAAGTTGATGAGGGTACATTCTGTTGATATGACCAAACCAACTTGTTTTCTGCCTGGAAATGTATTCGACACAAGCCGTAGTGCCGACCACACTTCGTCGTTCCGCATTCTGTCTCTCCTGGTTACACCGATAACCTTCCTCAAACACTTCATTTCACACGTCGATATTCTGCTCTCACGCGTCCTGGTCAGAGGTCATGTTTGGCACTGGTAGCACAGAGTCGGTATAAATATAGTTTATCAGCTGTTGCTTTGTTGTCAAAAAAAATGATCGGGTATCTAATCAGTGGGGACAGCTGACAAGTTACCTCTGATGCTTTATGACACTTTGTCTCAATTTTCCTGTCGATTCTACCATCTGCCGAAAAAATACTGCCCAAATACTTGAACTCATGGGCCTGTTGAAGAGTAGTATAATTTAGACTTATATTGAGTGGCCCAGGTATTCTACTGATCATCATAGTTTCTGTTTTACTCTTGCTAATTAGCATATTGTATTTAGCACAGGAAGTAGCAAGCGCGTTCATGTGGTTTTGTGGAGCTCAATTTGGATTCCGCCGAGGTATGAGCTGCACGGACGCCTTGTTCACCTTAAGGCAAATATGCGAAAGATCAAAAGAATACAACAACAATATATGTGTTGCTTTAATTGATTAGGAAAAAGCGTTTGATAGGGTAGATAGGATTACACTTTGGAAGATACTGGAAGATCATGGTGTACAAAGTCAGCTTCTTGGTAATGTCAGAGCACTGTATCGTTCGAATACAAACGTCGTCAGAACGACTGATGTTGTCACAAATGCTTTTGAAATCACAACCGGCGTGAGACAAGGGTGTGTGCTTTTATTGTTTAACATCTACATGGACAAAATCGCATCAGAGACTGGTCACATATAGACATCTGAAGCAGAACATAACTCAATGCACGAATTACTCTTTGTAGATGATCAGTGCTTGAAATGTACGACGATGAAAACAAACTTATTTATAGTTTGTTCCTTTATGTGTTTCTACTCTATATGAATTCTGTTAACAGCGTAGTCTCTAAGAAGTTCTTGAATGAGATCTGGCGTCGGCATGCAGAGTTGTGCAATTGTTTCCTAGGCTGTCCTTCAAGACTTTGAAATAATTCGATGCGGCCCGTTATTGACGGTCAAAATATGAAAATAACACAAACACGTCTAAGTTACCGCGCAGAAACGGAAATAAAAGGAAGTCTACGTAACTGCCAAAAGATCTTTCTCAGAGTCAAGGAACAACAAATTAAAACAACTAACGATTCACAACAACGATCAAAGCTATATGCAGCTAAAGAGCAACTACAGTCAACAGTCGAGTTCATCGCGGAAACTCGCCTGATGGTGTAAATATATATGATACGATCACAAGAAGAAGAAGACAAAATCAAATGCCATAGACGTTACACATAATGCCACAAGAAATGTACCCCTGTACTTTTCTAGGAAGACACAAATCTGTGACTTCACACTTCATCCCGAAAGAGAATTTCTTCGATTAGACTGGCCTTGCTAACACGTCGTGGCTGAGGTCAGTATCTACTATAAACTAGAGATTGGCGTTCTTTGTTTATACTCTCATTTCCAATCCAATAATGGGCATTATTACTGATGTACTATTGTCGGTTATGGCTTGGCTTCGTTCGTTCTCAATCTCCAGCTACCAAACCCTGAAAGGGCTTAAATTGCAGACTGTAGTCCAGAGAACCGAATGCGTTGTGTCGTAGTTTACAGCTTGACTGCGATTTTTGCACCTTTCGGACCAACACATCCGACTTCAGCAAGCATTTTTTGAGTACCGGGTTAGCATTCCCTCTTCGATCCCTTTTCTTTAGCCAGTTTGCCCTGCTGCAGCCTGTTATCCAGGATCACCGCGTGGAGGTGTAGAAGGGTCTTGGCAGCTCTGGTTCTCTGGACCTGACGCTAGCAGTCGGCTATGGTTCGCTGACCACTGTAGCTCATGCGCTGCTCAGCATCTTGATCCCGTTAGGAGTTTGTGAATGATAGAATGTGTTTCAGGGTGACTGAACCATAACACACCGTCGAGTCTTTGCCAGTCGCTCTATGTGTGTGTGCTGGACATCCTGTGACTAGAAGAGATCTGAAGGTTTGTAATATTGCGCAGGACACCGAGTGAAGGATGTGTTCTGAAGTAGGTGTATGCACAGATCGACTGAGTGTGCGACCATAAGTGAATACGAGATTCCGACTAGAAGGACGTGATCGAAGTATTTGTGAATGCACAGATCGTAAGATCGAAATTGACCTGAAAGTAAATGTGAATAGGAATTATTTGTGAATGTACATATCACCTGTCTGAAGAGATCTGAGTGTGAGTGGGTGCACAGAACGGCAGAATACAGAATACGATCGTGAAGACGAGTTTGTGTGAGTGTGTTGAGTGTGCAGATAACGGCAGGGGAGTGTAGCCGTGGCTAGAACTGGGTTGAATGAGCTGAAAGAGTTAACAAACGCAAATGCTTAAACTTCCGGTGTAGTTAAAATTTATATTAATATATATAATATATGATCATTTAGTTAGGATGTAGATTGTTCTCTTTGTGCTAATATGTATAATGCTGTTGTTTTGCTAAATGTTGGTTTTGTTGATATTCGTGTAATAAATCTGCTACCTGCCGTTTGCTATGTTATTTGCTGTGTGTTGTCGTGAATGATGTGGATACATGTTGTAATATTCTAGATAAATAATTTCTCATTGAAACCTGGACTCTGCCACACATTCACCACTCTCTGGCTACAAACATATTTCTTAATATCTAATCTGGACCTTCCTTTAATTAATTTATAACTGTGCCCTCTTGTTCTTGTAGTCGGTTGTACTTTTTAAAACTCTTTTTCGTTGATTATCTTATAAATCTGTATTAAATCATCTCGAATTCTTCTCCGTTCTAGACACTGTATGTGATTGTTTTTTTTTCGTCTTTCCTCATAACTATAATTTATGAATGCCACTATCAGCTTTGTCGCTCTTCATTCTATCCTTTCCAGCATTTGTATAATATCCCCTCTACGATAAGGACTCTACACTTGTACACATAACTTCAATCTAGGTCTAAACAATGCTGTATACATTTTGACTATTACTTTCATGCTCCTATGTTTAATATTTATTCAAAATGTTTGTTTATGTACCACGGAGACTATTCTGTCTCCGCGTACCTTCATCCATCCGTAATCCTCCTTGCACATCCGTGTAACTTCTTTATATAAAGATGTTTAATATGTATTGTTATCATACCTACCATTGCATTTGCCTTTCTCACTGATATCTGGACTTGCTTACCCGTACTCACTTTACCTGTCATTGCCCACTCATTGGCTCTTTCCGTCTTGTCAGAAGATAGAAATTGTGCTTTGAGAAAAAAGTATGCAGCTACAGTCCATTTCGGTATCTAGTGTGACTCGTAAGACCAATCCGTGCAGAGATGCGTTTTCCACAGTGTGTGAAAGAAAAGTCAGGACCGTTTGCAGTATCGCGTGGTGTGGTATGTCTTTACCTGTATGATCTATTATAACCCTTAGGTCCCTTTCCTTTTCTATCATCCTAATATTTTTCCCTCTCATTCTGTAATTATATTTCACATTAGATCTATCCATGTGAATGAATACATTTATCTACATTAAACTGCATCTGTCAGCTCTCAGACCTTTCTTCAATTTTATCTAAATCCGACCTGAATATACCCATCTCTGCTTTAGATGAGACACTACTGCTTAGTTTTATGTCCTCTACGAATTTTGCAATCATGAATCCTATATCATTGCCCAAAGCATTTATGCATATTTTTTTTTAATAGGTCATAAAATCGGAGTTATGTGTCACTTCACTTTTTACCGCAAACCACTCATAAATTAGCAATAGAGAAAGCCAAAGATATACAAAATGCATATTTACTTTTGTCGTGCAATGTACTCTTACTATGTGGAGAAAAAATAAATTACTGGTGCTAGATTTTATTAAATTGTAAACAAATTTGTACTTTTAAAAAAAAATACATTTTACTCAACTAGTCACAACCGCTTAACTTATGTTCTGATTATAGTAAAATGTTCGTGTTTTCACATTAATTTAGAGCAAGATATTGTCTCTTGTGCAAAATATCAATGATCTAATTATTAGACTCAAACTGCAGGAGCAGATGTATATTTTGCTGCCTCTGCAAAGTGAACATATGCTTCTAATTCATGGCACATCACAGCATCAATTGACGTGCAATTAATTTTTTTTTAAGAAAGTGGTAATTTCACAGTGGAAATAATTAGTTGCACGTCATATGCAACGTTGTGATATCATCGTACGGCTATTTCTTGATGATGTAGCTTGCGCAGTATTTGGATTATAGTGAGGAAGACAATGCGCTGGTCATCATCCTCAATCTCTGGTCCCGAGGTACCTTGCACCAATTGCAAGACATGCGTCAAGACGACTGGAGGTAACTCAGGATGCAAGCACTCTGGTCCCACTTCACTTGAGACCAGGGGTCGCTTGGAACTTGCGGGATTCGATCGTCCATCAGTTCCGCTCATCGCATTGAGAGACGAGTGCATTACCTCTCGACAACAGCGACACATCGCTGCCGGAAGTAGGCACTGTGTGTAGTATCTAAGGATTCGCTGTTCATTCCCCGTTAATGAATTCGACAAAGTTACTAAAAACTACTTCCTAGCTACGCTAAAAATGGCACGAGAAAACTAATAATATCTGGAAGTCTTGACTTTCTTAGACTAGGGGATGACAAATTGTTGTTTGATCTAGGAGTCAGGTAAAAATTTGTACAACCAAGCATACGTTCTGCATGAAAAAATTACTCGGAAGATTATCCAACATGCAAGAGACTTACTCTTGACAATCGTACTTCTAAATGCCCACACTGTTGTCCTTGCAAATACCATAAGCTCTTCGATGCATTCTTTGTGAATTAATCCTTCTAGCATTAGAAACATGTTTAACATAGTTCACAAATGGTTTATAATTCTTTGCTATTTAATAAGTAATGACATATTGTGTGTGCCATATTTACTTTAATTAATTATTGATGCTGAAATGCCGCACGTTTCTTGAAAGTATCTAGTTTAAAAGGCACTGCAACACGTTTGTCTTCGAATCCTGATTTCGTGTGCTTGGAAAAGCGACACATCATATAATTTGCTATTCCTGTGCTGTGTTTGAATTTAAGCAAAGTGAGTTAATTGAACCAGGCTTCCTTCTTCCTGCAGGAAGCCATGTTGAATATAAATGTTCTGCTGTCTGCACATTCGTTCTGCTTGTTGATGCTACATTCACATTCATACCTTCAAGGTCACTGTCCAACAACAATTGTTCATTTTATCTTTGCACCGTGTTTAAATGATTATCATCCTGCCTGTTTTAGTTGTTCTTTACAATATCTGTTTTCCCTATTCGTTTCATTTTGATATTTTCAACACACACTTCAATCAGAAAGAAATCGTAATTTACTTTTATTGAAGAATCAGAGAGGGTACACCATTTCACGACCTTATGATTGTGACCCCATGAACCTATAGAAGTATTTGTAGATAGTGTAGAGTTGGAGGTCCACCAATTAAACTATGGACTCTTCTTTTATGGTCTGACCCAAATCGTACCCAAATGTCTAAATTGGTGTTTCTGTTTGACTTCCACTAAGTTCTGCTGTATTTCCTGTTATCCCTTACAATGTATGATTACAGGAATTGGTTCCACTACTAATGTAACATTTAGGGTTCAAATAAAATGGAAAGTTACAATGGAAATGTTTTATTTAATCTACCGTGCATATATCACTAAAAGGTATAACCTTCATAAAGTTTAATAAGATAACACATTTACTTTTTTTATTTGAGCAAATTACCTTTTTTTTAAAATCACTATGAACAAAATATTAGAAGAGAATAAATGAAGAACGACACGAGACTAGCAGTTAACTGAAATGGCGCGAAAGGTGTCGTTGACAGCCAAACAGCAAATCAAAGAACATTCAAATTAAAGTGGAAATCGCTTTATCGCGACATTAGAACGGCAAATGTGCCGCTTTGGTTAAGTGTTTTTGAAATCTGGCAAGGATGGCGCCATAACTGACTGCGAGTCTACATTTCTCTACTGTTTTGGATCATTATGGCTGCCACCAGACCACGGAATTGCCTGGACTTCACACTAGTCGACGACTTACACTTGTGTTCACGGAAACGTGATGTTGTTTTCCGTCGGGACTTGTTATTTCGTTCTTTTTTTGTGACTTCTTCCATCCGTTTATCCTGGTCTGGACGCCGGCTGAATGGAACTACGCTTATACCTGTGTCGTATTTCACGGGTTAGTTCTGCCGGTTCACCTTCACGAATTTGGCGTGTGGGAATTTTAGATGCTACTCTGATGAGCTGAATACAGCTGGGGAGAGATGCCAGACTCACTCACACGCTGAGTGTTGTCCATACGACCTCTTGTGGTTATCGAAAAGGCACGACAAACCGCGTTAGATGCCATCCCACCTTTCTACCCTGCGGGTTACATGTTTACGGAAAGGCTTCGGTGGTAACCCTGAGACAAAATCTGCATCCTATGCTATCTCCAGTCGTCTCGATGAATGTCTTGCCACTGGCAAAAGGTAGCTTAGGCTCTGTGAGTGAGGTTGACAAAAGGCGCAGTTTCTTCCTCACTATAATCCAAATCACCGAGCAAGTCACCCATTTCAGCGGACACAGCAAGAGATACGACTGTCCACACGGCTAAACAAAGAGAGTGGTCTTCATCACTTGTGATGGACAACTATTATGGTTAAGATTTGAAATAGATGGCTACATTTTCAAAATCATATTTCCGAACAAAAATGGCTCATTCGGAATTTCCAAATAAGTAGAAACGACAATTTATAATTACCGTATTTTCTTTCATAATGTATCTCTTTTCTTCTGGCTTTGATATTCATCAGCTCTATCCGAAAGCCATTATAAACCGTTCCAGTGATTCTAATTGTGCGATTTTTACATTAGGTGATATTCACAAGACAGTCTTCCAACCACCAATCAAACCATGTCTAGAAAAGTTACAAACAGTAAATAAATTCACTTAATATTTTAGTAGTGATTGTACCACTGCATTTTACATTTTAGAATAACGGTTTGAACACGTTCAATAATATCAAATTGACGTTATATTTGCGTCTTTTCCAGGCCGATAGACACATACATTCAAGGCTATTTGATAAAAGGGGTATACTTAATTCTGCATGTTGTATAAGAATTGAAAATCTATATAATGAAACTAATACTATATGTAATAATAAAGAAAATAATACCATTTATTTATTGATATGGAATGGTCACGGTTGATATAACTCAAAGGAGATCTGCAAGCAACGATACTGCGGTAAAGCTCATTCAAAATCGACTGCTCTAGTCGATCAAATCTGTTTTAATTTCCAACAGTGCATAAATACATAGCTTTACAAAAAGAATATATAAAGTAGTCATACATTAAATGTCGATTGATCTTTATAATCTGATTCGTCGAGTGGCGGGAACAGCTGTAAAACAACTATAGCAGTCTGACATCGAAGATCGGTGGGAGGGGGGAAAATAATACATTGAGATATATTCTATTTTGTATCCGTTAAAATAGAGTGAAGAGGAGTATTCATCATCATGTAGCATTTCCTTTGTAGAACGTCGCTCCCATCACAGTCTGTCTGAAAGAAACTCGTTCTCTTGCCAAAATCACCAGCCTCCACCACCGTCATACTCCGGCATTCCTGCATATCTTGGTGCCATCGTCTTCTTGGTCTACCCCTTCCTCTTTTTCCTGGCTCCATACTTCTATCACCGTTCTCTAAAGACCGTTGTGTCTCTTGATGTGACCAAAGTATTTGCATTTTCTAGCCAAAATGGAATTGATAAACCAGTTCTCCTCTATGCTCAACTCTTGCCGAATGTCTACATTTATTTTTTTCTCTGTTCAGGGTATTTTGAGGATCTTTCTGTAACATTTTGACTCGAAGGATTCGATTCTTTGTTTAGAAGTTTTGGTATTCGTCCATTATTTACAGCCATAAGCTGTCACAGGAAAAACACAGGCTCACAAGACTTTTACTTTTATCATTTTGTTGGTGATCTGCCATAATTTCTTCATGCTGTTCAGTCTCTGCATTGCCATAGCTAGTATTATTCTGATTTATTTCGAGCAGTCGCCAAAAATGTCAATTCTGGAGCCCAGATATTCAAAATGTGTGACCTGATCTATTTCCTCACCACCCACTGTAAATTTATGCTGACATTGTGTTTTGTCGGTGGACATTATCTTTGTTTTATTTATGTTTAGGAACAGGTTTTGATCTTTACTATGTCCATTAACGGCTGAAAGTAGCTGCTCTAGCCCTTCTGCACTTCTTGATAGTATCACTGTGTCATCTGCGTATCGTAACTCTGGAATCTCGTACCCCCCAATCGTAAATGGGTCGAAACTGTTAATGTTCTCGTCTTCTCGAACATTTCCCATTATACATTCCGCATATATGTTGTACAGATAAGGTGAGAGGATACATCCCTGTCGGACTCCCTTTTGTACTGCAAAACTAATCTGATGTTTTTCCCAGATACTCGGACAGCGGCTTGTTGATCTTGGTATAATGTTTCAATGAGATGGACTATATGCAAAGGAAACCCCATTTCCTGTATGATTCTCCACAGATTTTAATGTTTTACCGTATCGAAGGCCTTGGTGCAACCAATTAAACATGTGTACAGATCTACATTAAACTCTCTACATGTTTCGTGGATATTCCTTAAATATAATATGTGGTCCCTGATCCCTCTGTCTTTTCTAAAACCTGCCTGGACTACGTGAATTTCAAGATTCAAACATTTTCTCTATCCTTCTTAATCGGATTCGCAAGAGTATCTTGCTAGCGTGGCTGATCAGCGCCAATAGTTCGTGCACAGCTTCAGGTTGCCTTTTTTGGGGACGGGAATATAAATTGATTTCTTCCAAGCTTCTGGCCACTCTGCACTGGGCCATATCTGTTTACACAGCTTGTGATAGGAGTATTACAATGGGGAAAATTGTAAGAATAAATACGACAAACGTCCTGAAATGTTCAGAGCCACAAGTAACATTTCTAGAAGCCATAGATACTTGGTTCCCTAACTTTGACGTTTACTGCTCTAAACAAAAATACAATTTAGTGTGATTTTTTTTTTCTTAGGTAGAAAAATGTAAAAAATATGTAATTAAGATATACCAATCATTGTCTGAGTAATTTCAGTCATAATTATATGGATGACTGGAGCGAGAATGTGCCTGCTACTGCCCTAGGAATATCCTGTCGTAAGAGGTGACCAACATTGCAGTCATTGTCTATGTTCGATAATATACACATCATCTCAGTGCACATATATCCATTCACAGGTGGCAGCAGTGATCAAGGTTGGAAATGAAAGCTATTGATACCTAATCTCTAATATGATTCAGCAAGAAAATAATGCAACACGTTTTGCCAGGGATCGGAATAAGAAATAGTGTAGCATACCCTCTGCTGCCGTGATCTAACTTAGAACATTCTCACACTCATCCACATCATCATGACCATACTCAGTAAATGACATATCACACAGCAGGTGGCATATTTATTATATCATACTCATATCATAGAATGAGTAGAGAAATTACAAACACAATATAATACATATCTTAACTAAACATTCTACTAAAACGGGAATTGTAAGCATTAGCTATTGATAGAATTCCCAACTATCTAAAAAAAAAACAGTTCTATTGCCTTGCAATTACATCACACACACATCGCCTTAACTGCGTCTTCAACACACCTTATCAAAAACTCTTCCTCACTGAAATCCCCTCAGGCGGGCGATCTCGTATTAACTCGTTCACAATGTGTCCTTGCTTACAAACACACTTTCAGATTATCTATTAATGCAAAACTCACACACCTATTTGAGCGATCCTGTTCTATCACTAAACATTCGTCCAACCGTCTATCAATCGCTCCTCTATCTAAGTCGGTGAGTTAAACATTCTATCTACATTCAGTCTCTCTCTCTCTCTCCTCCATACAGCCTCTCTCTCTCCCTCACTCTCCATCTCTCCTCCAGCCTGCCGAGCTAAACTTTGTCTCGAGTTATATATCCTCAAGCAAGGCCAGAGCTTGACCAATCGATCTCAGGTATGGTCATCTTCAATCCCAATTGGAACGAAACACTTTGCACACCTGTCACTCATTCTCTCGCAGCAAGCCCCGCTGCCAATTTCGTCTGTCAATCAATCTCCCCCTACCAAAATCGGAAGGCCAGTGGTCAGTTTCTATCTGTCCACATTCCTTAACCCAACTCTGTTCTCCTTTGCTGAGACGGTGAGTGACCTTGACATGCATTAACGTAGCTTTAAGCTGTAACATGTTCAGGCATCCTAAACTCCTCTTGCTCCGGCGGGAACTGTTACAATAGAAGAAGACGATGAAGTGGTAGAAGTAGTACTAGTAGTAATAGTAGTAGTAGAAGCAGCAGCAGCAGCAGTAGTAGTAGTAGTAGTAGTAGTAGTAGTAGTAGCAGTAGTAGTAGAAGAAGAAGAAGAAAAAGAAGATAATAATATACCAAGGACTGACCTAGCTTACAATTCTTTATCAATTCCAGGGAGAGACTGTAACATTATTGCACATGTATATATATATATATATATATATATATATATACGAGATAGCTTCAAAAGTTCAAAGAATTAGTGGATTATACAAAAATAAGTTACAATAGAGTTATTTACACTACATCTCCTTGAAATTAGTTCTCTTCGGCAGCTACACCCTTTTGGCAACGTGCATACGTCTGCTGGAAACATTTATGGAACCCATTCTTGAACATTTCTCTCAGCTGTCTTGTCGCATTGGGGATAACGTCCTCAACATCCTTGAATCGCTGTCCTTCAGTTCCGATTTCAGAAAAAATCAGACGCTGACAGGTCTGGAGAATATGGAGGATGTTCCAAATTAATCACATTGTGCTTTCCGAGGGACTGCTTCACCATTAGGGATCGATATGCTGGCGCATTCTCATGCAGCATAATCCAAGTGTTTGTTCTCCATTTTTCTGGTCGTTTTCTTCTGATTGCATCTTGTAGACAGCGGATGATATCAACGTACATTTTCTTGTTAACCGTTCGGCCTTCAGGAATGAAATCATGGTAGACTCTGGGAATTAAAAAAATTCCAACCTAACTTTTCCTTTACTCTTGTCCAAACGAAATTTCTGTGTCCGGGAAGATGTAGGAGATTTCCATCCAAAGGACTGACGTTTTGTCTGAGGATTGTGCCACTCAAATACTTACTTGCTGAATCACCATACGCTTTATTAAGCAATGTTTGTGTCTCTGAAGGCGATAGCCATCTCCTCTTCCTTGCCGCTTTTACTTCCTGGACTGAACCGGTACCCATTTCAAGCTGTGTCTGAAAAAACATTTCCGCCTCAACTGAGAAATGAACCCAGGACCACTCTGATGCGAAGCGAGCGCGCTGACCACTGCTATACGAGGCTCACTACTTCCGTACATCAGCCAGGCTAGACCGATTTTACATACACGAAAGTTACACGACAACCAAAATCAAACATCCAGACACTACAACTTTCACAAACCACAATGCAGTACAGATAGATGTCAACGAAACACACATAAACAAGAAACGCACTGAATCCATACACTGGAAATTTAATAACTCTTTATTAGAAATCCACAAATTTGTTAAACACATAACTAATTTAATAACAGATTATGTAAAAACTTCCCCAACCAAAAATCTAGGTGAATATTGGGATTTACTATAAGGAACAATTAAAGTTACAACACAAATATTATCAAAAGCAATACACAAACAAACAAAAAGAAACAAACATATCAATAGTATCATAGAAGAAGCAATCAGACTAACAGAACTTTCGGATAAAATGCCCCAAAAATTCATTTAGTACAAGAAGAGCTATATAAACTCGAAAACCAAAGACTACAAGGGGCAAAAGTAAGATCTAAATTAAATCAAACAACACAAGAAACACCTAGCAAACAATATTTAGCAGTCGAACAAAATATGCAACGCAGTAGACATATAACAGCAATCAGGGACAAGGGCGGTTTCATTGTAACAGAAACAGACAAAATAGGTCGTTTCCACAACTTTTACGCTGACCTATATTCAGCCGAGAGCTCACCAATAGAATCACGTAAAGTCGTGAGACCTTCACCAAGCTCTTGAACGAGCAGACAACCTAACCCTCAGTGAACAGCTGACCTTAGATAATCTCACACACGCTCTTAACTCTTGTCAAATATACAGACACACATACACCCTAAAAAAATCGAAACCACATACACACACACTGTGTACCAGAGAGCAGCACGATTAATCAGAATATACGCACACTCAGCCCACAACATAGCCCAGGCCAAACACTTGCCAGAAACACTCAAGCTTACAGACCACAAGGCCGTGATCACAACGATAAATACCAAAAAAAAAGGAGATACACCAACCAGACGCTCAACACACTGGAAATTCAACACCTTACTACAGTTATGAGGAACGACTTAGAAAAACCGACCTACAGTGTCTCGAAGAGAGAAGAATTCGTGGTGACTTAATACAGGTTTATAAGATGATCAGAGGAATCGATAAATTAGACTATAACAAATTTTTTTAAATACAGCCACCTACAATAACACGAGGGCATAGCTACAAGCTGACTAAAGAGAGGTCCAGGTTAGATATTAGGAAATATTTTTTTAGTCAGAGAGTGGTGTCTTTTTGGAATGCATTGCCAGGGGAGGTAGTGGAGGCAGGGACAGTTAATGCATTCTTAAAAACTTGATGCGCATAGCTTTTAGAGCAAGGTGATGTAAATGTAACTGGTTGTATACAGACTCTGCAGGGTCTTCTAAACCAGTATAAAGACGTTAAGTTAAGTTAAGTTAAGGACATGGCCTGCACAGACCCCATGACAAACCTTATTATCACGCACACAAATAACATTCCAACAGAGAACATACAACTATACTGGGAAACAACATAATACATGATAAAACCAAATATATAGCAACAAGAATACACAGAGACAGAATGCAAAACGAAAAGATACTAGAGGATGCCATTAAATTAACAAAACAGATAGACAAATACTCGCCTCGTATTCTCGAACTGCAAGACGAATTGGAACAGTGCAAATGTCATAGATTTCAAGGAGCCCTTTTGAGAACACAACTTAACGAAATAACACAAGAGACCCATACAAAACAATATTTAGCGATAGAACAAAATATACAAAGAAGCCGAATAATAGGAGAAATAGTTGGCATTGATGGGAACACACAGACAGATACACCAAACATAATACAAGCTTTTGGGAACTTTTACAGTAAGCTATACACAGAAGAAACGACCCAACCACACATCCAAGACACTTTCACACAATACACAAGGAAAATCACAAATGAAGATAAACAAACACTTGATGAAGAGCTAACATAGAAAACATAACTCTGGCAGTAAACACAATGCAAAAAAACAAATCACCCGAACCTGATGGGCTCACCGCAGAATTATACCAACATTTCTTCTTTATCCTAGGACCACTACTTTTAAAAGTATACGCAGAGTCATTCAAAGAAACCGAACTTCCACCTAGCATGAATCTATCTTACATTACCTTAATTCCCAAAGATAACTCAGACAAAACACAACTAAAAAACTACAGAGCAATATCCCTGTTAAATGTAGACTATAAAATCCTAACAAAAACCCTTACCAACAAACTGAAACCATTCATGTCACATCTCATCCATGAGGACCAACAGTGTAGTGTTAAGGGCAGAAACATTCATCAACACACATATACACTTCATACGAGACATCATCCAATATACGCACGAGAAAAACTGTCAGTCATCAATCTTATCAATGGATCAGGAAAAAGCTTTTGATAGAATATCACACCAATACCTCCACAAAGTCCTACTGCATTGTAACATTGGTGACTACTTTCGGAGATGGATACAAATACTTTACAAAAAGGATGAAAGTAAAGTCTTGGTGAACCATGATCTAACTAAAACTTTCCGGCTAACTAGGTCTGTGAGACAGGGATGCTCTCTCTTACCTCTACTCTACACCCTAGCCACAGAACCCCTTCTGGAGACAATTAGATTATATAGCTCCATAAAAAGCACTTTTATCCCAGGTAAAGGCGAACGGAAACTATTTGCATACGCAGATGACACCATCTTCTTCCCACCAAACCACAAGTCAAAAGAAAATATTCTAGATACATTCACAGACTTCGTAAGAGGTAGCGGTGCAAAAATAAACAACAAAAATCAACAATAATGGGCATAGGCCAATGGAAAAACAAAGCAGACTTCCCATTTGAATTAGCAACAACAAATAACATGAAGCTATATGGTATACCAACAGGGAAATCTGTGACAAGGATGATGTCGGCGGTCCTCATCGACAACGATGGACAGCTATTATTATTATTATATGGCATCTAATCTCATCTCATCCAAACCGCACACACAATGCCATATGGCAGAAACTAATCACACAGATTACAAACATGTTACACATATATAAGTTTAAAACAACAACAATTTTTGGCAGGAGTGTAATAGTCAATACGTATATCATTCCCAAACTAATATATATATAGCTACAGTCTTTAACCCTCCTGGGCGCACAATAAAAGACACACACATACATATTAGGCCTTTCATCTTTGGGAACACCTACAACAGCATACAACACAAAACACTGATACAAGAGAAAATACAGGGAGGCATTGCACTTCATGACATACAAACAAAAATACAAGCACTCAGAATAGGTCATGTGGGACAGATCGTCAGTCATCCAAAACAACATTCACTGATACACTGCTACATGGCCTCAGAATATCCATGCTGAGACCTTTAGACAACATAACGCCACACCATTTTGGCAGCTTGTCCTCCTTTTATAAGACATGTGTACAGACTATACGTGGACACTACAACTTAATACACCAAGAAACAAACAAAATATACAAACAACTAGTCAAACTACAGGCCCCTTCACTAAACCTCAGAATCAAGAGAGGATACAATTATTTCATAACGGAATACACAGACACTTTCACAAACCTACATGACCCCCACATGGTCCCGAAGGCTAGAGAAATAACGTACAGACTCATTTTTAACTTGACCCCAATAAGGACACTAGGAGGCCATAAACCCAAATGCCACCTATGCAAAACAAAAGTACGAGAAACAGAAGATCACATTTTTTTACACATGCAACACAGTCAAAACAACAAAGCAAATTCTACATGAAACCATTCAGATACAAACCAGACAAAATGTAGACATGTACAAAGCAGTTATGCTCAACATTATACCAAAAACATAACAAGCCATTAGAAAACAAATGCTCATCTTATTGTCCGAATACAGATACATAATATGGACATGCAGAAACGCAGCACTATTCCACCATAGAACCTTTAACTCAAATACCATTCCACACATTTTTCAGCAGAAGGCGTTGTCCAGTGCGCAGAATTAAGTAAAAATAGATATGTAGGTACGTATGGATGTGTGAGTGTACATGAAGATGTGTGTGCAGGTATATCTACCAATACATTGCATGGGCTCACACATGTATACTTACAAATGCTACATACAATGAATGGGTATAGGCAAAGTATGCTCGCATGTGTGTGTATATGCGTATGTGTATTATCCATAGACATAGGTGTGGAATTTTATATGCATGCATGGGTGTGTACGTATGTGGTATAAATATCAGGTATGCGTGTATGCACACATATAAGTATGTATGTATATATAATATGGATGTAAGTATACAAGTAAATGTATTCCAAGTATTTTTTAAGTTTTAAATGCAAGTTCCAAAAAGTTTGGTCACCAGGAAAATGCCTAGGCCTTTAAAAGCATCATATTTCTAAAATACACTCAATCTTAGTCCATCAAGGTTGTGATTGTAAAGAAGATTACAACATAATAGGAACAGCTGGGCTATAAAAGTTTGTCCCTGAACTTAAAACTTGTTAAATGGTACCCAGAGCAAGTGAAAAAGTATCAATTACTTGCCCCATTAACTGAGATCTTTGTTACCAGCTGGACAAACTTTGCCCATAGAGCAAGACCCACCACTCTTCCAGTCCCCCAGTGGTCAATTTATTATCTCCCTTCTTTTGACTTCTGTTTTTATGGCCAGTCCATTTTAGACTACTCTGCCACAAAAAGAACAATAAACAGAAAACAGGGTAAAGTCGCCAGGAGATGATCAAGAACTTGGGAACAGCAGCAAAAACAAAGCTGCTTCAGATCTTCAACATTTGTTGGACATCAGGTACAGTCCCACAGACCTGGAGAGAAGCAATCATGATACCACTCTCAAAACCAGGGAAAGACAGTTCCATGGCATCCAGCTATAGACCAATCAGCCTCACAAGCTGCATATGTAAAACAATGGAACGTATCATCAACCTAAGGCTCCAGTGGTATCTTGAGAGCCAAAACCTTCTTGTGCCACAACAGGCAGGATTTAGGAAATGCAACTCCACTGAAGACCAGGCAACATACCTCTCACAAGAGATCGAGGACGCATTCCAGGACAAGAAATTAGTATTAGCAGCATGGATAGACTTAAGGAAAGCCTTTGATAAGGTTTGGAACGAAGGACTTTTAAAGAAACTGAGAAATAATGGAGTGATGGGTAGGATGTACAAATGGATAAAAGCATACTTACATAACAGAAGAGCCAGAGTCCAATTAGATGGTCCCAAGAGTAGAAAATTCTACTGCGTCATGGTGTGCCTCAGGGAGGAGTTCTTTCCCCTACACTTTTTATAGTCTTCATCAATGACTTGATTGCTGAGCTACTACAAGGAACAAAAGTTGCAATGTATGCAGATGACTTGGTAATATGGTGTGTAAATGAGCAAGCAACAGTGGCCACCAGAATGCTGCAAAGAGCTATTGATGCCTTGACCTCATGGACAAATAGATGGTGTGTAAACATTAACACCGAAAAATGTAGCACTACGCTTTTCACCCTCTCCCCAAAACAAAAAAGCTGGAGAACACCTCAAAGAAGATAAACAACCCACCTATCTTGGAGTTACATTTGATGATAGGTTGACATGGAGGAAACACGTCAACAAGGCAGCCAAAAAAGCCAGGAGGAAGTTAGCCATCCTGAGAAAATTAAGTGGAACCACATGGGGTGCTAGTGGAAAAATACTTAACAAAGTTTACCAACAAGGTATACGGCCACATCTGGAATATGGGTCAGCAGCGTGGTGCCCCGCAGCAAACACTACCCTAAAAGAGGTGGATTAGGTGCAAAATCAGGCACTTAGGGTCATTACAGAAGCAATGAAATCAACACCTATTGTGGAGATGGGGAAAATGGGAAGGATACAAGCACTAAGAGAGCGCAGAGACACAAAGGTATTAACACAGGCAGAAAAGTTCCACTGCATGCCGAGCCATCCAATGAAAGACAGATTTCAAAATTTAGCAATGGGAAGACTGAAAAGAAGTAGTTTTAAGCATCAAGCGAAACGACTTCGCAGGCAAATTATGGATCTACCTGAAGTTGACATCCCCCTAAAGTATGTGCCAGAACAAACCCCTTGGAGAGAGGAGCACGGACTATCAGTATGCATTCAAACAAAAGTGAAAGGAATATTAGATACGGATGAACAGAACAGTGTGCAACGTGGGATAGTGATCCTCAATTTCCTGGATGAAGAATACCCACAAGACCTCTGGATCAGAGTATACACAGATGGGTCAGCACAGAATGCAGTAAAGAATGGTGGAGCGGGAGTGTACATAGAATACCCAAACAACATTAGGGATACAGTCAAAGTACCAACTGGGAAATTCTGTCATATATATGATGCAGAAATGCAGGCAATCAAGGTGGCAACTGAGAAACTGTTGAACACCAATGTCGGTCCACAACCTGTAGTATTTCATACAGATGCACAATCAGCACTCCAAGCACTTAAATTTGAGAAACTGCCAGATCTACAGGCTCTACTGTCTGAACTGAGCAACCAGCGCAAGATTGTCATGCAGTGGATACCTTCTCATTGTGGAATTCCAGGAAACGAGAGAGCAGATCGACTGGCAAAGGAGGGTGCTGCAGATGAGCAACCAGATGTGCCAGTTACATACCAACAGAAGATAAGGATGATCAAATCAATCAGAAAGCCACCAACAGTAACACCAGACGATTACCAAAACATGAACAGACAAGAGCAAACTGTTGTGTTGCGCCTTAGAACAGGACACAACCGACTCCGCAGCCACATGTACACAAAAATGAAGATTGGCAACTCAGCCATGTGTACATGCGGACAGGCGCCCCAGACAGCAGAGCACATACTGCAAAACTGCCTCGAATATGATATACAGAGAGGGTCTCACTGGCCCATAGAAACAACACTGGAAGAGAAACTTCATGGACCTGTGTGTGAACTACAAAGGACAGTGAAGCTTATACAAGAGACAACATTGCAGATATAGACAATATTTTAAAGCGAACGAAAGAAGAAGAAGAAGAAGAAGAAGAAGAAGAAGAAAACAGAGTGGATTTTTAAGGCAGTGGTCTGGCAAATAAATACCCGAAGTCAAGGTGAGAGGTCCCTAGTGAAGAAAATGGGCCACCTGTAAGCCGATTTTTTAACATCTGACCTTGATCAAATATTTGACAAAATGTTAAGATCTTATAGAAGGGCAATCTAAGTCCTCAAGTGATAATATCAATTGATATCTCCTTGTTCCCCTGTTACATTAACTACCATTTCCCATATTTCTCCTGACTTTAGACCTTTGCATTTAAAACCTGTATTATCATGATTGCATGCAGGTATGTGTATATGTACTGGGTGTGTACTTATATGCATGTTTGTTGAAGTAGTTATATGTACATGCATGAACGTTTTTGTGTTTGTTTTTTTCTATGTATGTGAATAAATGAATATATGCTTGTGTGTGTATAAATGAATATGTGTGTATAAAGAAACATCTGTAAGTGTGTATAAATGAATATGCATGTGTGTGTATAAACAAATAGGTATGCGTGTATAAGTGAATATGTATGTATAGATACACATGTGTAAGCATATTGCTTTTGCAAATATCTCAAAGAAACAAAAATGTACATTACTAACTTTTTGAAAATTTAAATCATTTCAAATTGATCTCACCTCTCACTTGACAAAATGTAACTCCCACCATGTCATGTTTCATCTCATGGGAAATTATCATTTCATTTCACTTCACATCATGTACAAATTTTATTTGAAAATTGTAATAATTTATTATGTTCAATAAAGAATTTTCAAGAACAAATAATTGCTCTTGTCAAAAGGGAAAGAGTCCTGGCCCTGATGACCTGACTGCCGAATTTTACTCCATGTTCTTTCATGTGTTAGAGTCCACTCCATCTCAGCGTCTTACAGGAGGCGTTCGAGAAAAGGGAACTTCCATCTAGCTTCAATCAATCCTACATAACATTAATACATAAACCTGATACAGACAAAACTTAAGCAAAAAATTAGAGGCATATTTCCTTACTAAATACAGATTACAAAATACTAACAAAAACTTTAACATTTAAACTAAAACTTTTCATGAAACACTTAGTTTATGAAGACCAGGAATGTAGTGAACAGACGTATCATTAAACATGCACATTTTTTAAGGGACATTATCCAATACACACATGAAAAAGACACACAGTCAGCAATACTATCTATACACCAAGATAAAGCATTTGAAAGGGTCTCACATGAATACATGCAGAAAACACTAGAAGATAATAACATGGGGGAATATTTTACACACTGGGTCAAAATTATATAAAGCAAACCTGAGAGTAGACTTACAATAAATCATACACTTACAGACACAATACAAATAACTAGATCGGTAAGATAGGGTAGCCCCTTATCGCCGTTACTATACGTTTTAGTATTAGAGCAAATATTAGAAAAAATTTTGCAAGACAATACAATTAAAGGTACCCATAATACAGGGATAGGAAGGAGAGAAAACATCTTACAGCATACGTAGATGACACTGCATTTGTTTTCATCAAATTACACCTCAATAGAAAATATACTAAATACATTTGAAACATTTAGCAAGCTAAGTCGCTCAAAAATAAATATACTAAAATCCAAAATAATGGTAATAAGGAAGTGGAAATTCAAAACTGAATTCCCCTTTCAACTAATGCAAGAACATAAACTAAAATTATATGGAATCGATTTTCAGGCAAATCCATTAAATAAAAATAAAGAAATGGGGCGAAAATTAACAGGACAGATCCAAACTAAGTTAGACAAATATAAATATAAAACTGCAACAATATTTGGAAGTTATAATAATAAATACCCTCATTATACCTAAACTAATATATATATATATATATATATATATATATATATATATATATATATATATATATATATATATATGCAACATCTTTAATCCCCCCAAAACGACCACCAAAGAAATAAACAGGCTCATTAGGCGATTCATTTGTAGATATACTATACATATCATACAATCTAAAACATTAATGCAAGACTGAATGCTTTGTAAGGCAATTCCTCCTCGTTTTTTTTTCTTGCATTAATGTTTAAAATTGTATGCTATGTATAGTATATCTAAATATGAAGCGAAAATTCAAGCCCTGAAAATTACATTTTTAAACGAAATAGTTGCAAAATGTAATGAGTATCCACTAGCTCACTACTATGTGGGACTCAAAAGGACTAAACTCTGTAAATTAAATAATAATATGCCACATTTCTTTGGAAGCTTACCACCCTTTTATAGAGAATGCATTATACATATACAAAGTAATGAACAATTAATTAAAGAAGAAACTAAACTTTATATTAAAAAAACTAATACAACTCCAAGAGCCACCATTAAAAAAATATAATAAAATGGGGATATTATTATTTCATTATAGACTATAAAAAATAAGTATCACCCAAAAGTAAAGAAGTTACGTACAGGTGACTATATAATTTAACCCCACTACAAACCAAAAAAGTACGCAGATCCATGTGCACATTTATGCAGACAGAACATAACAGAAACTGAACAACATATTCTTTCAATGTAAAACGATTGCAACAACTCTAGAAGCAATTAGACAGACAATAAAAAAATACACAAAAACCAAAGTAGACATGTTCAGAGCAGTCATGTTAAACAATTTCCCCAAAACAGACAATAAATAAATACACAAAAACCAAAGTAGACATGTTCAGAGCAGTCACGTTAAACAATTTCTCCAAAACAGACAATAAAAAAATACACAAAAACCAAAGTAGACATGTTCAGAGCAGTCATTATAAACAATTTCCCCAAAACAGACAATAAATAAATACACGAAAACCAAAGTAGACATGTTCAGAGCAGTCATGATAAACAATTTCCCCAAAACAGACAATAAATAAATACACGAAAACCAAAGTAGACATGTTTAGAACAGTCATGATAAACAATTTCCCCAGAACAGACAATAAATAAATACACAAAAACCAAAGTAGACATGTTCAGAGCAGTCATGTTAAACAATTTCCCCAAAAACAGACAATAAATAAATACACGAAAACCAAAGTAGACATGTTCAGAGCAGTCATGTTAAACAATTTCCCCAAAAACAGACAATAAATAAATACACGAAAACCAAAGTAGACATGTTCAGAGCAGTCATGATAAACAATTTCCCCAAAACAGACAATAAATAAATACACAAAAACCAAAGTAGACATGTTCAGAGCAGTCATGTTAAACAATTTCCCCAAAACAGACAATAAATAAATACACAACAACCAAAGTAGACATGTTCAGAGCAGTCATGTTAAACAATTTCCCCAAAACAGACAATAAATAAATACACAAAAAACAAAGTAGACATGTTCAGAGCAGTCATGTTAAACAATTTCCCAAAAACAGACAATAAATAAATACACAAAAACCAAAGTAGATATGTTCAGAGCAGTCATGTTAAACAATTTCCCCAAAACAGACAATAAATAAATACACAAAAACCAAAGTAGACATGTTCAGAGCAGTCATGTTAAACAATTTCCCCAAAAACAGACAATAAATAAATACACAAAAACCAAAGTAGACATGTTCAGAGCAGTCATGTTAAACAATTTCCCCAAAACAGACAATAAATAAATACACAAAAACCAAAGTAGACATGTTCAGAGCAGTCATGTTAAACAATTTCCCCAAAAACAGACAATAAATAAATACACGAAAACCAAAGTAGACATGTTCAGAGCAGTCATGATAAACAATTTCCCCAAAACAGACAATAAATAAATACACAAAAACCAAAGTACACATGTTCAGAGCAGTCATGTTCAACAATTTCCCCAAAACAGACAATAAATAAATACACAAAAACCAAAGTAGACATGTTCAGAGCAGTCATGTTAAACAATTTCCCCAAAACAGACAATAAATAAATACACAAAAAACAAAGTAGACATGTTCAGAGCAGTCATGTTAAACAATTTCCCCAAAACAGACAATAAATAAATACACAAAAACCAAAGTAGATATGTTCAGAGCAGTCATGTTAAACAATTTCCCCAAAACAGACAATAAATAAATACAAAAAAACAAAGTAGACATGTTCAGAGCAGTCATGTTAAACAATTTTCCCAAAACAGACAAAAACACTAAAAACAAACTGCTAACACTTAACATAAATTCAAACATTTAACCTGGAACTATCGTAACAGGTTGCCTGAGGCGAATATCAGATTGCCTGAGGAGAATATCAGGTTGCCTGAGGCGAATATTCCACATCCGATGGCAAGATCGTGTCACTGACATCGAGGTTCTCTCGAGGGCTAACATGCCCAGCATCCATGCACTGCTAGAAAAAGCACGACTAGGATGGGCCGGACACCTCGTCCGTATGTCAGACGAGTGGCTCCCAAAGTAGCTTCTCTACGGCGAGCTGAGAGAGGGATGGCGCGAGAGAGGGCGCCCAAAGAAACGTTTTAAAGATGGTCTGAAGGACTCACTAAAAAGTTGCCAAATAGACATCGACACCTGGGAATGTCTTGCGAAAAACAGATCTGACTGGAGAAGCGCAGTCAAATCCGGTGTACCTGCCGGTGAAGATGACCGTGTTGTGAAAGCCCAGAACAGACGCGAGACGCGGAAATCCCAAGCAGCGGGAACACCATCCCCTTCTACAAACCTCGTGTGCCCGATATGTAGCAGATGTTTTCGTGCTCGCATTGGCCTGTTCAGCCACATGCGCACCCACACCCAACAGGGAAATCTGTGACAAGGATGATGTCGGCGGTCCTCATCGATAACGATGGACAGCTATTATTATTATTATCGTAACAAGGCAGTACACGAAAAAAGAATATACATCGCAAACCTATTCAGACACATATATACACAAAAATTCTTGTGGATTGAATAATTTGAACTGAAATTTGTTTTCCATTTACATTTTAAAAAGTTAATCTTCTATATTTGTTTAAACAAGAAACGTTTGTTCTTGTTTGAAATAAAAACATTTTTAATTTACAAAAATTTATTGCAATGTCACTTTTATTTTAATTTCTTCTTCTTCTTCTTCTGCGTACACAGTCAGACAGTAACCATTATTTTTTCGAAAAAAGCGGCGGTCATCCTGAGACTCTCGCCACTACCATAGAGCTTGTCTTGCAGTTCCACTGGCAATGGCCACATCTGCTCTCTCTGATCCTCGTATGTCGGGCAGTTCTGCAGAAGATGTTCAGTGGTCATTTTACCAGTACCGCACGGGCATTCGTCGGTACACCCTATCTTCAATTTGTTGAAGAGGTGGTACCTCAGTCTGTTGTGGCCAGTGCGAAGTCTGAAGACAACGACCTGCTCTCTTCGGTTCAACTGGTAATAGGCATCGTTTTTGGTGTGACCAGTATGTTCGGTTTCCCATTTGGACATGTACCTGGCTTTGATAAGCCGTTTTGACTCTTCGTACGTCATACTGGTATCTATTTGTGGTAGCCTTGCACCTTCTTTTGCCAGTCTGTCTGCCTCCTCGTTGCCTTGGATGTTGCAGTGTGACGGAACCCACTGTACCACTACCCTTTTTGGTGCGGACTGTTGGCACAGTTTGCAGAGTGCTGCTCTTAAGTCATTAAGCTCAGTGTTTTTCTGGCTTTTTAGCGCTGTGACTACTTCGAGAGCATCTGTCAGCAGGACTATATGGCTCTCATTTTCACTGTGTGTTGCCATTTCTTCCACTGCCGCCCTCAGTGCCTCTGCCTCTGCTCTGAAATTGCTCGTGTACTTACCAGTAGCGAATGACAGTGTTATTTGTCTGCCATTTGGTAGGTTCAGGAATGCTCCTGCCCCTCCGTTCTGTGTAGTGTTTGTTACAGAACCGTCGGTGTATGCATGGGTCCAGTCCATGCTTGGGTAGCTTTTCGTTATGAAGCTTAGGGTAGTGTCTCTCCTTTCTTTTTCGGTCTGGCAGTTTTTGTTTGCAATACCTGGTATATTTTCTACCACCTCTGGAAATATATCCTGCCTCCAAGTAGGTTTTCGTACAGTATTGATGGGTTTTGGTGTTGTTAGTGCGTTTATGGGATCTTCGTGCATCTTTGCTTTGGCTATTTCTGCAAAGTTTCTCCGCTTTAGTTTCCCAGTTCCCAGATTGTTTAGCCTCTGGTACATTGGATGGTCCGTCAGTCTTCGGAGTTTCTTATTTTAATTTAATTTCCTTCTCTTCCCTCTGGCCATTTTCTCCCCCCTTTCCCTCTCTTCCTCAGATCTCTCCTCTCACTCACCCTCTCTTCCCCCGTTTCTTTCTTTTTCCTATACATCTTCCCATTTCATTATAAAATATAACTGCAAATGGTGTTGACAGATTACATAACATGTTATGTTTCAAAGGAACAAATAAATTTCACTTCAAATGGTGTTGACAGATTACATAACATGTTATGTTTCAAAGGAACAAATAAATTTCACTTCAAATGTAGCCACTTGCCTAGTCCGTTCCATGACTTTGACGCCTACTTGTAGATTCAAGGTTCAGCTCAGTGTAAACATGTGATCTTACGGCAAGTGCTTTGGGTCAATGCTGTTCCTCCCCATTCGACATGTAACTAGGACGGAATCGAGCAATAGAAATTTGGTCGAGTGGAAAATTAAAACCTTACGCCCCTGGTGCATACTCGCAGTGTGTACATCCACGTGAATCTGCTGCATAGAAATAGATCTAGGCATATTATCCCTAGATAAAGGGGAGACGCCCAAGGCAGGTTCTCTATTGCGACTTTAAAAACATATATAAACAACATTCAGGGGAAGATGACTCTTGTTTTCTTTATTTTAAAAAAATGTATGTGGTTGCAACCCTTTATAAGTTTCAAAATAAATATCTTCCAGAACTTACTAGAAGATAATTAATACTATCTTTGAACTAAATGTCATCATGGAAAAATTGTTCAATAAGATCAATAGCAGATACAAATGTAGGTAGTGCCCATAACAAGGTACTAGCAAACACAATTACAACATTATAAGATCCCAGAACATGTATGTAGAGCCCATATAGCAAAATTAGTGCATATGATTTTAATGAGAAGGTACAGGGTTCCTTTTTTTTTTTTTGATTTCCATATGTACATGGATACATTATTGGTCATTAGAAAAGATATGATAGAGAGTAAACAAACTAGGTCTCATAAAATGTGCTGTCTCGAAACAATGAAGCCTCTAGTATTTCATTACTAACATCATTGACTAAATGCATCCTTTTTTTAATTTTAAAGACATACAAGCGAGAAAGTGGGCCGGTCACCGTCACCTCACACCAACTGAGACACATTACAGAAAAGTCTCTAACACTGCATCACAGACATTAGTGTTTGTTATGCAACTTTCTTTGTTTAATTTGATAAATCCACGAATACATAAACAACGAGTTAACAAAGTTGATATCCTTACAACATTTTCCTTGACATCATTTCTGAGTATTTTTTTGTTGGTTTGCATAGTTCTTATAGATAGTCGTTTGATAGACCATGTTGATATTCGTGAGCTTTACTCGTCTGTGTTGTTTTGTTATCTCTTAGCTAGTAGTGAGCTGCAAACAGTGGGATGTCCTTGATCGCTCCATTAGTTCATGTTGTAACTCGTTTATTTTGTATTTTGTACTGAATTGAGAGTACAGAGAAACGAGATGATTAAAGTATGTATATGTATATATATATATATATAGAGAGAGAGAGAGAGAGAGATTGAGAGAGAGAATATGGACAATAAGACGAGAGAGATAGAGACAGGCAGACATACAGACAGACGCTGAGACAGACAGAGAGACATGGAGCGATGAACGGATGGACGTGTTTTGGATGGGTGGATGTGTTCGAGGGTGGGTTGGAATTTCGATGAATGGATGGATGGGGGGCGTGGGTGGATGAATGAATGGATAGATGCGTGGGTGGGTGAATGGGTGGATGGACGAGTGAGTATGTGAATTGGATGGAAGGATGGATGAATGGTTGGATATGTATATGGATTTGGTTGGTAGATGGATGAATTTATATATATATATATATATATATATATATATATATATATATATATATATGTATATATATATATATATATATATATATATATATAGAGAGAGAGAGAGAGAGTGAGAGATATAAAGAGACGTACACTGCTCTGACAATTCATCGGTGCAGAATTAAAGAAGATGTATGGTAAATAATGATAGCGAAAAAAGGTCAAGGGAATTCCGTAGCAGTCACTGTTGTCAATGATGAAGTGTTTAAGACATATATAGTAGGCATCAGCTTTGTAAACGCTTTTATTTAACTTGACATGGCCACTATCCAGATGCGTAGCATTCTATTTCTCCATTGTTGGTTGGTTGGTTGGTTGCTAATTCCCACAATGGGTTGGTAACCCTTTAGTGCATCCTAAAAAGGACGGAAGTTGTGGCAGAATGTAGTAGTTTTCTTGACATCCCGAGCTGGCTAATTAAGTGCACCGGGGTCCTCCAGGAGGTTGTGCAATAGTTGACTTAATCTACGTGTCACTCACTACTACAGGGATTCTTCTTCTTCTTCCTCGTTCATCTTCAGGCCTCAACTTTAATGACTCTAACGAAGGCAGCAGTCGACTCAAGGCTCTGTACGCTTCCGTACAGCTTCTGGTGGAAGGCCACTGGCTGTTGCCAAATGCTACTTCTTTTGTCGGTATACAGATAACAGAACTGCAAAATATGTTCTGCCTTCATGGGGGCTGTGCCGCAGGCACAAAGGTCTGTAGTGCCAATCTTCAACTTGTTGTGCAGATGTCATCTAAGTCTGTTATGACCTGTGCGTAGCCGGAGAATTATCACCTGGTCTTGCCTGGAGAGTTGATGGTAGGCATCGTTTTTTATGTAGCCAGAATTTTCTTTTTTTCCATTTTGCACTGTACGTTGCCTTGATGAATGCATTTGTCTCATTGTATGTGATTTCTGTATCACTCTGCTGCAGCATTCCTCCCTCTCTGGCGAGTCTGTCTGCCTCCTCGTTGCCTGGAATTTTGCAGTGGGCTGGTATCCACTGGACTGTGCTTTTTTTTAAGCACTGGGACAGGCTTCCGAGTGAGTCAGCCATAGCACCGAGATCATTTTTGTGCTGGTTCTTGAGCGCCATTAACACATCGAGGGCGTCTGTGAGAATGACCACTTGCTTTTCTGCCTGCTCCTTATGGTCTATAAGGGTTTCAGCTGCTTGTCTCAGGGCACTGGCTTCGGCACTGAAGTTGCTGCAGCGTCTCCCAATGGCAAATGCTGCGTAGAATACTTTGCACTAAGGGGATCAATTCCAACCTTACCTTGTTAGCCAGACTGTTGTCATTGACAACATCCCGTTTCCAGGAAGACCAAAGAGGAAGTCAGGTGAGTGTCTTGGCCAAAATATTTCTTCTGACCCTGGCTAACATTGTTTGATCAGTATGTTTTGCCTGACCCTGGCTAACATTGTTTGATCAGTATGTTTTGCCTGACCCTGGCTAACATTGTTTGATCAGTATGTTTTGCCTGACCCTGGCTAACATTGTTTGATCAGTATGTTTTGCCTGACCCTGGCTAACATTGTTTGATCAGTATGTTTTGCCTGACCCTGGCTAACATTGTTTGATCAGTATGTTTTGCCTGACCCTGGCTAACATTGTTTGATCAGTATGTTTTGCCTGACCCTGGCTAACATTGTTTGATCAGTATGTTTTGCCTGACCCTGGCTAACATTGTTTGATCAGTATGTTTTGCCTGACCCTGGCTAACATTGTTTGATCAGTATGTTTTGCCTGACCAGAAGTTAGCCTCATCGTCCCATCCTCCATTGTTAGCTAGTAGTCCACTAACCTCGGGAGCTGACATTGCGTATTTCAACCTCTACTAGTGCGACCTGTAAGTCTCCAATTTTGACAAATATAGAAAATAAATCATAATAAAGTTCGCCTAGGTATCTCAGGCCTGTGTGTCGGTCGAACGCCACCATGACCAGTCAAAACGGCATCTGCCAGGCCTCGTCTACAGCAACCCCCAGTGGCGGAGACAGTGGGAGCGCTGCTGCGTCCAGACTGGGCAGTAGGGGTGTCGACTGCGGTCCCTGTGGGCTCCTGTGAGGGAGGAAGCCGAGTACTCCGCTGCCTTGGGATGGGGGCAGCGAGGAGGGAGTGTTTGAGACGTTTTCCTTCTCCTGAGTGTCGATCCGGTGTCAGTCATCTTCCACTCTCGAGCTCTACCTCTGCACCCTCGGAATGTTTTCTTCCTGCGAGTTGATGAAGTTATTTTTCCGTTTAGAATACAGAGTAATGTGTTTGAGTCTATTAAAATTCACATAGGTTAACAATCCTCTGGGGCACTTGATCCAACGCAGCGGAGTAATTAGCTGCTCGAGCCTGGCCTGCTAAGCAGGAAATCCTCATATCGGCTACATCCAGGTCACAACATAGCTGGGACCTGCACAGAAGCATTCGCCACTGAAGAATTACAGATCGACTAAGACTGAGAATAAGACTCAGACTTCTGTTATCTTTACATGTGTTCTTGAATGTGTTGTTGTGATTGTGGGAATAATGTAGTAGGTTCTACGTTTTCTGGATCTTCCAAGGCAGAAAATAATGTCCATCTTATTTCTCTTGGGGTTTCATCTGTGGTCTATCACATCACCCAGTCAGTGGCAGGAAGAGAATGGTTGACACGGGACATCCCTTTTTGACACGGGTCTATCATATCAATCAGTCAGTGACATGAAGAGAATGGTTGACACAGGACATCCCTTCTTGACACGGGTCTATCACATCACCCAGTCAGTGACATGAAGAGAATGGTTTACACGGGACATCCCTTCTTGACACGGGTCTATCACATCACCCAGTCAGTGGCAGGGAGAGAATGGTTGACACGGGACTTCCCTTCTTGACACGAGTCTATCACATCACCCAATCAGTGGCAGGGAGAGAATGGTTGACAAGGGACATCCCTACTTCCCTTCTGTTTCATCTCAAAAGCTTGGTCACTCTCTCCGTCACTTCACACTGCATGTCGTTGCACTGGCTATCGCTAGATAAAGTCGCATATAATACATTGCCGTAAAACATAATGTCGCATATAATACATTGTCGTAAAACATAAAGTGTTATATACTTCATTGTTCTAAGCTACATGTTGCATGAGGTAGAGTGACCAGTTTTCTTAACCGCCGCCTTTCCTTCCCTAACAGTATAGACAAGTACTCGTTTACAAATGAACTACTTCACATCTGGGTAGACTGGGCCGTGTCGATAGAGGGAATTGAATCCAGCAACTTTGATGTCAAATGAGAGTTGTTATCTGCCACTACCGACTTTCTGTAATAGTAATTTATCAATGACATCTTGTGCCTTGATATCATAGCTTACAATAAAGACCGCATCAGTTATTTATTTTCATTTTAGTTGCGATGTCCTTCAGATGAAGAATTTTTCTTTTCATGGCGTTTGTTGTTTGTGACTTTTTTGCCAACTCTAAACTAACTTATGATGGTGATTATATGATAATGATAGTTATGTAATCTCCATAGATCTGAGCTGATAGCTCTTGATAGTCTATTGTCCTCTGTACACAAGCTAGCATTTTCTTCAGTTTGCGGTCGTATAATCTCTAATGTCCGATAGGCTTTATGCTAATACAACAAAAGACAATTAAGTGGAACAATAAACCATAGAATTCAATACGAAACTCCACGTGGCCTTCATTGATCAATAAAAGGTATTGGACCAGGTAAACCGATGTAGGCTATGGGAGGAAATGGAGGAATATGGTGTGGAGGGTCAACTACTGGATGGCATTCGTGTAATTCTTCCTCTTCTTCTTCTTCGTTCGTTCTCAATCTCCCACTGCCAAACCATGAAAGGGCTTAAGTAGCAGAATGTAGTCCAGAGAACCGAATGCGTTGTGTCGTAGTTTACAGCTTGGCTGCGAAATTTGCACCTTTCGGTCCAACACATCCGACTTTAGCAAGCATTTTTTGAGTATCGGGTTAGCATTCCCTCTTCGATGCCTTCTCCTTAGCCATTCTGCTCTGCTGCAGTCTGTTATCCAGGATCACCGCTTAGAGGTGTAGAAGGGTCTTGGCAGCTATGGTTCTCTGGCCCTGAGCTATGGGTCGCTGACCACTGCAGCTCATGCGCTGCTCAGCATCTTGATCCCATTCGTGTAATTGACGTAAACAGGGAAGGCGCAGTACGAACAAATAAAGGTATGACACATTGGTTTCCAGTTCTACGTTGTGTACGACAGGAGTGTGTGCTTTCTCCACTTGTTTTCATAATTTGCATGGATAAAATTAAGCAATTTGCTAACTCCCATGAAGATTTTTTTAATGAACTGTAGTTTGCTGATGATCATGTTATCTTTTACCAAAATGGAGAAGACCTACACCACCTGAACTTTCCCCATTTCGCTTGTAACGAATATGACATGACGATCTACACAGGCAAGACAGAGAATATGTTGATTTCACGTGAACAAGTGCAAAGAAATTTTCTCATCAGTCATACTGATATCAATCAAATTCAGAAGTTTAGGGGACGGCGTGGGCTATTGGTTATGTGGCACGGCTCACAACTCGAAGGTGCTGGGTTCGATCCCCATCACAGCATCGGTCGTTACCCCGAGGAAGCAAACCCTTAGAAAATTCAGGAGGAAGCAGACCCTTACATCAAATGCATGCTGAAGTCGGATGCACTGGGCCGACAGGCGCAAAATAAAAACCACAGTGCAACACACACTGCCTTGGGGATAAGAGAAATAAGGCGAACGCAAAAACAAAAAAAATTCAGAAGTTCAAATATCTATGTAGTGTATTCTCTGATGATGGCAGAGTGGACAGAGAGATTGCACATAGAATTCATAAGGTCAACAGTATCCTCTATCAATTTGAACCGATTTTAAGGCACACTAGAGTCTTGTCTTGTCTTGTCTTACACATGTGCCGTGAGGCAGTGTGTGGAGCCGTAGTTTTCTGTCCAGGACCAGACGCGTCGTTGAAATAGTTGTCATTTCATGACGATTTAGAATATCCGCAACATTTCCTATCCATCTAGTTTTTGGTCTTCCACGGTTGCGAAAACCCGAACGCCGTGCGTTATAGGCGCACAGGGGTAGTTGGTTATGGTGCATTCTCATTAGGTGGCCGAACCAATTAATTCTCGCTTCATCAACATATTCAGGTCAAGGTCTTGCTTCAGTTATTCTTCTCACATCTTCGCTGCGCATTCTGTCTCTCCTAGTTACGTTGATTGTTTTCAGGAGCCATCTCATCTCACATGTCGTCATCTTTCTCTCCAGAGTTGTTATTAAAGTCCACGTTTGACACTGGTAACAGAGAGTTGGCATGAATATATAGTCTGCCGAAGACGGAGTGTGTTAGCTACGACACGGACACCTAGAACAAGTAGGACACACACGCAGCAGGCATGGTCATGTGACAATCTAACCTAACGTTATGGCGACGTCCCTATTAGCTACAACCGGGAAGGAACATAGCCGGGTCCTTAGCCTCGAAAGGACTCTCCCAAGCAAGCGGTGCCTCTGCCAACCCAAAGACTGAGGGAAAGCAGAGTGGGAACAACTGGCCAAGCAACCCACTACCTTACAGTGGTTCAAATTGAATGCAGAAGGAGTAAGGAACAAGACGTTGGAGATGCAATCATTCCTCAGAAAGTACAACATCGACATAATCTGCAGCCAAGAACCTGAACGATACCAAAAGATTCTTCATTTGTGGGTATGAATCATTCCGTCATGACAGATCAAAGAGAATCAAAGGGGAAGCTGACATTGAGGAAAACCTCAATTCGCAGCCATAGAGACAAGCAGATCCTGTATCCTTCTCAGAAGCTACTCCTGCCTGAGAGTGACACGACAATCCAAGCCATAGAGACATAGAGACGAGCTTGTATGCCTCACAGTCAATCTACTCTTGCTTCAGGGTAACAGGACAATCACAAAGTATTACAGCCCTCCAGGTACAACTATAAACATAAACAAGGTGAAACTTGAAGGACATAGACATCTCCTTGTAGGAAAATTCATCAGCCATTCACCAGATCAGAGTGGAGATTGAAGGCTGGATGATGGAAAACAAACTCATCCTCATGAACCCGTCTGGGCGACTACGTCCAAAACAAACAGAACTCAAAACACACGCAGCACCACCCATGAAAACCTTCTCGCAAAGAAATTCACAGAAATGTAAATGCTGACTAACTCTGAGGAGCCTAACTATTGTCATGAAAACATCTTAATAACCACAAAGATCCCAGAAATAAAAAAGGAAAATAGCCAGGCTAAACACCTTAAAATCTCTAGCTCAGAAGGAGATGGAACGAGCATTCAATTCTAAGGACTTGACCCACGTATACACAGACGGATCTGCAGAGGGCGCAGTTAAAGACGGTTGAGGAGGCGTTTTTGTAAGATACAACAATGGAAAAATAGCTGATAGAGCTTTCCCTAATGGAAAGATTTCTTCCAGCATTAGGACATAGTCTATGGCGCTTTTATAGAATGTTCACCAGACCAGACAAACACCCGCCAACTCAGATTGTATTCTTTACAGATTGCAGATCACTGCTGCAAGCAATACAAAACATCAGAGGTGAACACATGCTGCGGAAAATCAGATCAGAGCTCAACAAAATCCAAAGAACCTCAACAGTTGCTCTTCTGTGGCTACCATCCCATTGTGGAATCACAGGGAATGAGAGAGCTGAAGCCATGTAAAAAGTAGGTGACAAGATGGAGCAACTTAATCATGCAGTGTCCTACCGAGATGCAAAAAACATTAAATACACAATCAGTACGGGATCAAGATGCTGAGCAGCGCATGAGCTGCAGCTGTCAGCGACCCATAGCTGACTGCTTGCGTCAGGGCGAGCGAACCAGAGCTGCCAAGACCCTTCTACACTTCCACGTGGTGATCCTGGATAACAGGCTGCAACAGAGCAGACTGGATAAGGAGAAGGGATCGAAGAGGGAATGCTAGCCCGGTACTCAAAAAATGCTTGCTGAAGTCGGATGTGTTGGACCGAAAGGTGCAAATATCGCAGTCAAGCTGTAAACTACGACACAGCGCATTCCGTTCTCTGGACTACATTCTGCTACTTAGACCCATGTCAGGGTTTGGTAGCGGGAGATTGAGAACGAACGAAGCCAAGCCAAGCCAAATACACAATCAGTACAAAACAAAATGGAAGAAAGAAATAGAAGTGAGCAATCGACTTGACCCAATCCATCAGCTCCACAGACGCCAACAAACCACATTATTTCGCCTGAGAACAGGCCCCTGCAGAATATTGGGTCACCTACAACGGCTTAAGATATAAACTTTAACTTAACGTCTTTATACTGGTTTAGAAAACATCAGAGTCTGTATACAGCCAGTTACGTGGGCATTATCCTGCTCTAAAAGCTATCCAAATGCAATATATTCTTAAAAGCATTAACTGTCCCTGCCTCCACTACCTCATGGGACAATGCATTCCAAGCATTCACCACTCTCTGACTAAAAATATGTTTTTTAATATCCATCTGAGCCTTTCTTTAGTTATTTTCTAGCTATGCTCTCTTGTTATTGTTTTTTGTTGTATTTTGAAAAACTTGTTATTGTCTAATTTGACATTTCCCTTGATTATCTTATAACCGTATTAAGTCGCTTCGAATTCTTTCCTTTTCAAGACGCTGTAGGCCGGTTTTTCCTCATAACTGTAATTGTGGAATCCCAGTATCTGTTTTTTTCGCTCTTCTCTGAATCCTTTCCAGTATGTTTATATCTTCTCTACAATAAGGATTCCACACCTGTACGGAGTACTCAAATCTAGGTCTAACCAATTCTTTATACAGTCTGACAATCACTTCCTTACTCCTATGTTTAATATTTCTTTTTATCATACCTAACATTGCATTTGCCTTATTCACTGCTACCTGGACTTGCTCACTCACTTTACCTGTGTGCTCTATTAAATTCCCCTAGTTCCTTTTCCGAATCTATCATTCTAATATTGTTCTCACCTTTTCTGTATTTATGTTCCATATTGGATATTCTCATGTGGATGACTGTACCTTTATCTGTATTAAACTTCATTTACCATCTTACTTAACTTAACTTAACCTCTTTATACTGGTTTAGAAGACCCTGCAAAGTCTGTATACAGCCAATTACATTTACATCACCTTGCTCTAAAAGCTATGCGGATCCAATTTATTCTTAAATGCATTAACTGTCCTTGTCTCCACTACCTCCCGTGGCAATGCATTCCAAGCAGTCACCACTCTCTGACTAAAAAATTATTTCCTAATATATAATTTGGACCTCTCTTTAGTCAGCATGTAGCTATGCCCTCTTGTTATTGTGGGTGGCTGTACTTTTTAAAAAAAAACTTGTTATAGCCTAATTTATCCATTCCTCTGATCATCTTATATACCTGTATTAAGTCACCACGAATTCAGGTCTTACAGACCAGTCTCGAATTGTTTCCAAATCCGGCGTCAATATATCCACTTATACTATAGATGAGGCACTCCTACAAGTGACTGCCCGTGTGGAAACGGAGTCCAGACCCCTGAACACATTCTACAGAACTGCCCAATACGCAGAGACCTACGATGCCAGACCTAGTCAGAGGGACTTGAGGCGACGCCGAGGCAGTGGGGCTGCCACCTGGATCTGGAGAGGACTGCGGACTTCGTCCTAACAACATGACCAAAAAGTATGAACGCAGAAGAAGAAGAAGCATGCATATTCTAAAGAGTTTATGGATTTTACATTTGCTATTTCCTAACCTATTCGTAGCAACTTCTCTACCCATGGTGTATTGTGTCTGGCAACAGGTTGCTTTGACTTTCCTGCGTCCATGGGCGTTCCTCAGAAGGTGTACGTGGGTATTCATCCCTTCAGTGCAATGCAAGGCTTCTCATCAATCTCACAATACAATGATCGCAGTGACGATCCCCAACTTGATGGCCAGGCTACTAGACGCTTACTGTTTCTATGTACACAACGTACGGATGAGGTTGGATCAATATATTGAATCTGACCCTCACGTTAATGTTAGCAAGAATTGTGGGATTTATGTTTATAACTTAATACATTGTTTCGTGTTTTTTATATGTTATGTTGCTATTTTTTTTTATTTCAGGGTGTTTGTATGTTAGTTACAACTTTAAAATGGATTTCGTTATAAAATATGTTGCTCACCAGCGAACGCAAGATTATATTTTTTAAATAAAGTTGATTTGAATTATACTGCAGCTGAGCTGTGCATTGTCAGCGTAGGGGATTACGAGTAGAAAGTGAACATCCTGGTAGGTAATGTATTCTGTATGAGCGCTTCTCAAACTTAAACCTAATTTCATGATGTGGCCCTCGATATAATGTACATGTTTACGGACCCCAACATAAATATGAGTATACATACAGCTTTATTACGTTAGAATGATCAGCTCTGATTAGTTAGCATCTCCACATCCATGGTCGGCTGTTATATTTCACCAATGATCTATATCTATATCTATGTTTATGTCTCGCTTGTGTGATCTGATATGTTTTTTATGTTCGCCATTTGATGTTCTTCATTCACATATAGCTATGTTTTCATCTGGCACGCATGCCTTCTAATTTTCCTTTGAACCGTCAGAAAACAGTCCAGAATGAACGTTCTCCTTAACTGCACCACATAATTCTGCCCAGGTTTTCACTACTCAGTGGCCTTTCTGCTTAGACTGAAGCTAACTTCCTCCTGCTCCTCCTTCACCGGATGTTACACCATACCTCTCCCAACCCCGTATTCTCAGCATAGCAAGAGTCACGCTGACCCGAAAGTGGACACCGTCCAGAGGCCACGGGGGACGGAATGCCAAGAATCAGGGAGTCAGACACGGACAGACAAGGAAAGCTGACACAAACATTGGTTCAACACACACTCTTCGCGTCCATCATCCAGAGGCTGCGGAGTACTGACGTCACTTGGTAACGCGCAGTCTCGATTTGGAATCAGCTTGTCTTCCACTTAGCCTTTATTTGAACCTCAAAATGCAAAAGGATCTTCTTCCGTTGGACCGTAATCCACTGAATATTAACATAAAAATATACGTTTTTGATTGTATATTCAAGTGTTTAGCTGTGTTTTCGAAACAAATTGAGATACAAATATCTTATTTTATTTTTTAGAATATTGAGCACCACCATATCGATCACTACCAAATGGAGCCCCACCAAATCGAGCCCCCACCAAATCGAATCTTACCAAATCGAGCCCCACCAAATTGAGGCCCCCCACCCCCCCCCCCACCCCCACCCCAATTGAGCACTACCATATCGATCCCCACCAAATCGAGCCCCACCAAATTGAGGCCCCCCACCCCCCCCCACCCCACCCCAATTGAGCACTACCATATCGATCACCACCAAATCGAGCTCCACCAAATCGAGCTCCACCAAATCGAGCTCCACCAAATCAAGCCCCACCAAATCAAGCCCCACCAAATCGAGCCCCACCAAATCGAGCACCACCATATATATCACTACCAAACGGAGCCCCAGCAAATCGAGCCCCACCAAATCGAGCCCCACCAAATCGAGCACCACCATATCTATCACTACCAAATGGAGCCCCACCAAATCAAGCCCCACCAAATCAAGCCCCATCAAATCGAGCCCCACCAAATCGAGCACCACCATATATATCACTACCAAACGGAGCCCCAGCAAATCGAGCCCCAGCAAATCGAGCACCACCATATATATCACTACCAAACGGAGCCCCAGCAAATCGAGCCCCACCAAATCGAGCCCCACCAAATCGAGCACCACTATATCTATCACTACCAAATGGAGCCCCACCAAATCAAGCCCTACCAAATCAAGCCCCACCAAATCGAGCCGCACCAAATTGAGCCGAACCAAATTGAGTCCCCCCCCCCCCCCCCCCCCAATGAGCACTACCATATTTATTACCACCAAATTGAGCCCCACCAAATCGAGCACTACCATATCGATCACCACCAAATTGAGCCCCACCAAATTGAGCACTACCATATCGATCACCACCAAATTGAGCCCCACCAAATTGAGCACTACCATATCAATCACCACCAAATTGAGCCCCACCAAATTGAGCACTACCATATCGATCACCACCAAATTGAGCACTACCATATCGATCACCGCCAAATTTATCTCCACCAAATTGATCACTACCATATCAATCACCACCAAATCAAGCCCCACCAAATTGAGCCCCACCAAATTGAGCACTTCCATATCAATCACCACCAAATTTAGCCCCACCAAATTGAGCACTACCATATCGATCACCACCAAATTGAGCCCCACCAAATTGAGCACTACCATATCAATCACCACCAAATTGAGCCCCACCAAATTGAGCACTGCCATATCGATCACCACCAAATTTATCCCCACCAAATTGAGCACTACCATATCAATCACCACCAAATTTAGCCCCACCAAATTTATCCCCACCAAATTTATCCCCACCAAATTTAGCCCCACCAAATTTAGCTCCACCAAATGTATTCCCACCAAGTCGAGCCCCACCAAATTTAGCCCCACGAAATTTATCACTACCAAAGACGTCTTTAAAACAAAGCGGATTTTGTGCGTTTAGTTGTTGTATATCCGAAAAAGAATTGTCATTCTTTCTGTTTGTATAATTATGTTGATGATCTTGTTCTTTTTAATTGCTTAACATACTGAGAAGTATGAAACTGTTTATTTTGTTGTTGGAGAACGCAAATGAATCAAGGTATACAGAAGGCATCGCAAAATACTAAAAACTTGACAAATTAGCGACACGATTAAGGCTAGCTCCGATTGCAAGTTAACACCTTCTAAAGATAATGAGGGAGAAGGTGCGAGAATGATAGGTTATAGAAACAGGTTAATTAAGTGGGGCGGGGTGTTGAATCGGAGGGTGTAACCGGCCTGGCGGTAGGGAAGGGGAGATCTAGGATTGGATGGTGGAGAATGTAAGCCTGGCGATGTGTTCGGGCATTTGTAGATCCTTTCATTGCTAAATTGCTGTTGTATCTTTTATATTATGTAGTTCAATTGATGGGCAGATTGTCTGCCTACGTATTGCTAGTTGAATAATGATTGTGCATGTTTTTTGGATATATTTCTAAATGAATGCCAAGACCTAAGCAACATGAAATTAGAAATAATATTGATAAACACATTAGAAGACCGTCATAGATACAATTACATAACTATATATATATATATATATATATATATATATATATATATATATATATATATATATATATATATATATATACATGTACGAGGCGTGTTCAAATGAGATCGGACCTAACTGCACCAAGTGAACATACATACGATGCGCATGATGACTCATAGTTTTCTCAGCAGAACGTTGAAAACATGGCGGGTGTGATACGGAATTCGTCCAGAGTTGATCAACGAGCGGTGATAGGGATTTTTACAGCTGATGGATGTCGACCAGTTAACATTCATCGCATGGTGCAGGCCGTGTATGGTGAAAAACGTGTGTCAAAGACAACCGCGAAGAACTGGCCGACGACGTTTAAAGAAGGACGTGAGTTAACGAAAGATCTTCCGAGACCAGGTCAGAAGCATATTGTTGCGTCAGAAGATGCCATCGCCAAAATTGATGCAGCAATTCGGGTGGACCGTCGCCAAAGCTTACGTTCGCCCCACGTTTGTCATAATACACTGCCTGCATTCAGCGATGAATGTTGACTGATCGACATCCGTGTGCTGTTTATACCAGAAGTGACTCCATCATTCGCATCGTACGTATGTTTATTTGTTGCAGTTAGGTCTGGTTTCATTTGAACACGCCTCATATATATATATATATATATAAATATTGTGTGTGTATATATATATATATATATATATATATATATATGTATATTGTTGTTGTTTCGAATGCCCACAATGAGTAAGTTACTCTTAAGTGCTTTCTGAAAAGGGCTTTAGGTGATGGGTTGCAGTAGCCTTTCCTCACATCTCGAGCGTGCTGATGAAGGTGGACCGGATTCCTCCAGGCGGTTGTGCTATGCTTGGCTTTATCTGCGTCTCGCTCACTGCTACGGAGATCACGTCGAACCTTACCATGTTAGCCATACTGTTGTCCTTGACAACAGCTCGTTTCCAGGAAGACATCGAAAAGGACTACATTCTGCTACTTAAGCCCTTTCAGGGTTTGGTAGCGGGAGATTGAGAACGAACGAAGCCAAGCTATGCCAAGCCATTCAGTTTACAGTACTTAAGCTTCTTGTGATGCTTTTCGATTGATTAACATTCAAACAAGGTGCCCATCACTGTTGGTTTGTTTTTTAAAGAGCAAGAATACTTGACTTGTTGACTGTGAATATCATTTCATTATATATCTTCTTCTTCTTTGTTAGCTCTCAATCTCCCGCTACCAAGCCCTGAAAAAAGCTTTGCAAGTAGCGAACTGTAGTCCAGAGAACGGAATGCGTTGTATCGTAGTTTACAGCTTGACTGCGATATTTGCATATTTCAGTCCAACACATCCGACATGCAGCAAGCATTTTTTGAGTACCGGGTTAGCATTCCCCCTTCGATCCCTTCTCCTTAGTCAGTCTGCTCTGTTGCAGCTTGTTATCCAGGTTCACCGCGTGGAGGCGTAGTAGGGTCTTGGCAGCTCTGGTTTGCTGGCCCTGACGCTAGTAGTCAGCTATGGGGCACTATTCATGCGCTGATCAGCTTCGTGATCTCATTTCATTATATATGATATGGTCCTGCCAGCGAATGTGCAGTATGAGTCTCAGACAAGTCATGTGGAAGTGATTTAGCCTCCTGTCGTCTCCAGTGTAGACAGTCGACCAGTGTAGAGCAGGGTGAGGTGTAATGCGGCACGACAGATCTTCAGCTTAGTTGTTATGTTGACTTCTCGACTTTTCCACACTGCTGGGCGCATTCGACCAACAGCTGGGATGATCTAAACTATTATATTAGCAATCTCCTGAAAAAATTGTCAAAAAAATGGTTCGCATTTCCTGGAGATAATTCGACAAGGAAAATCCTTATGATTATACACGAACGAATTAAAAATAAAATAGACGTTGAATTAAGTGGAAAAGTATATTGCATTTAGAAATAGTAATGGAAGGAGAAAATCAATTCTTTGAACGAGAATGTTTACAGAAATGTGTCTCGATGCACAGAAGAGTGTATATGTGTGTGTTATAGACTATAGTTTTGCGTTTGATAAATTCCAGCATGAAAAACTAAATTCCTCCAAGAAGTGATTCTAGACGGACAAGAAATTAGACTGCCAAGTAATCTATCTTGTAAGCATAGCGACAGTAAGATCTGGACAGAATTGAACACATTATATTGATATGCAATGTGTCGTGAGAGGGGTGTGTGTTGTTACCTAGTCTGTTTAACATTGACGCTAAAAGAAGCTTCATACAGATTGAAGAGATACTAGAGCTAAACATCAATGGAAGAATAAGGAAATACGCTGATGACACAGGGGATCAAGATTACGAGGAGTGCATTGGCTGCAGCAGTCAGCAACCTAAAGCTGATTGCTAGTGTCAGGGCCAGCGAACCAGAACTGGCAGGACCATTCTACACCTCCACGAGGTGATCCTAGATAGCAGACAGCAACAGAGCAGACTGGCTAAGTAGAAGGGATCGAAAGGAAAGAAAAACTCGATACCAAAAAATTCCTGCTGAAGTCGGATGTGTCGGACTGAAATGTGCAAATATCGCAGTCCAGTAGTAAACTACGACATAACGCATTCAGTTCTCCGGCTATTTGAAAGACTTATTTAGGGCTTGGTAGCGGAAGATTGCGAACACACGAAGAAGAAGAAGAAGAAGAAGAAGAAGAAGAAGAAGAAGAAGAAGAAGAAGAAGAAGAAGAAGAAAAAGTAGAAGAAGAAGAAGAAGAAGAAGAAGAAGAAGAAGAAGAAGAAGAAGCAGAAGAAGCAGAAGATGAAATAGCTGATCACACAGTAGTGTTGGCTAAAAGTGAGAAAGAGTAGAGTTGAGTTGCATGACCTGATGTAGACAGTCACCAACAGAAGTAAATTATATGGATTCGATATTAACATTCAGAAAAGAAAAAACTAAAATAATTAGCAAAAAAGACACAAATGTCACATTAAACACTATAGTAAACGGTGAGATACTGGACCACGGAAACAGTTACTTGTACCTAGGACAGATAGTAATACTTGATGGCAGATGTGAAAGAGAAGTGACGAGGAGAATAGAAATGGCCAAGCTCAAAACAAGTTCAACAACAAGAGAAATATATAAACATCACACAAATAACAAACTTCAAATGGGAATCGACAGGTATTATATATAGTCATCACTTTTATTCTGTTCAGAAACATAAAGGACGAGCAAGCAGTTTGAATTCAAAATAGAGGCCATTGAAACAATGTACAGAAAAATTGGTCGCGTTTCGTGGGAAGAAAAGCAAAAATATAAAGGAGACTTGACTATAATAAGCATGGAAAAAAGGCAAAAAGATAAAGGAGACTTGACTATATCAAGCATGGGGAAAAAGGCAAAAAAGTAAAGGAAACTTGACTATATCAAGCATGGAAAAAAATCCCCCAAAAATAAGATGACCTGACTATATGAAGCGTGGAAACAAAGACAAAAAAAATTAACGAGACTTGACTATGTCAAGAATGGAAAAAAGACCCCCAAAGAAAAGATGACTGGACTAAATCAATCACGGAAAAAGACCCCAAAAGATAAGATGACCTGATTATATCAAGCATGGGAAAAAGACCCAAACAAGATAAGAAGACCTGATTATATCAAGCAAAGGGGAAAAAAAACCACAAAAATAAGATGACCTGACTATTTCAATAATGGAAAAAAAGGCAACACAATTAAGCAAATAAAATTGTGTAGATATATAAAGAGATATAATACGCTGCTGCAAACAATACAGGAGGGAAAGACTAAAGACATGCTGCATCCAATTACTTGCTACGGTGAAATTCTTTTCAGAGGTCCACATAGCCAGATCGTCTGCAAACATTGAGCTATGGACTCTTCTTGGTATATTCTCTGTGATGTTATTTATATACACCAGGAAGAGTGTGGGTGACAGTACTCCCCATTGGCATACTCCCTGCTCAAGTGTCACCTTTTTGCTCATCTGCCCTTGTACTTGAACTCTGGCTGTTCTGTTTTTGAGGTAGTGGCTGATCCATTTGTACATTTCCCCACAAACTTCACTTCTTCGTAGCTTGACTTTAAGTCCCTCTTTCCAGACTTTGTCAAATGCCTATTCTAGGTCCACCCAAACAGCTACTGTGTGTTTTTGCTCCTGGTAGGCATCTTCTATTTCCTGATCCTCAGTGGATCTGTGCTGTCTAAAACCTGCTTGCTGTGGAATTAGTATGTGTTTTTCATTCGATCAATGTGGCCAATCCATCTCAGCGAAACCTGTCTGCAAAAGTGCATGAACCAGGCATTCTGGTTCTGGATAGAAATTTTTTTTTTGATGTCTATGGACCTAAAAGCCAATATAGAGTATGCAGCTCAGACAAGGCATGTGGAAGTTATTTAACCTTCTCGTGTCTCCATTGTAGACAGTCTAGCTCTCGCAATCGTAGAACAGGGTGGACATTCAGCTAAGTTGTAATGCTAACTTCAGAACGTTCCTATAATGTCGAGAATATTCAACTAAACGTTTAATGTCCTATGCTTTTTTTTTCGCCAGCTCAACAGCAATAATCGCAGATCTTCATAGCGAACTTCCGAGGTAGAATATTCTTTCTACCGCTTGTAATATTTTAGCTGCTTATTGTAATCGCTGACTGTGCAAAGGTTTTACCATGAGCTCATTGGTACATCGCCTCAGTTTTCTTTAAAGCTAAGGGCCAAGCCAGAGTTGTCACAAGTAGCTGAGAAGCGGCCCATGCCTTACTGCATACTTTGTTCTGTGATACTTCTTCTCCTTCTTTGCTCATTCTCAATATCCCGCTACCAAGCTCTGAACTTTCTCAATCTCCCGCTACCAAGCCCTGGACGTTCTCAATCTCCCGCTACCAAGCCCTGAACATTCTCAATCTCCCGCTACCAATCCCTGAACGTTCTCAATCTCCCGCTACCAAGCTCTGAACGTTCTCAATCTCCCGCTACCAAGCCATGAACGTTCTCAATCTCCCGCTACCAAGCCATGAACGTTCTCAATCTCCCGTTACCAAGCCCTGAACATTCCAATCTTCCGCTACCAAGCCCTGAACATTCTCAATCTCCCGCTACTAAGCCCTGAACGTTCTCAATCTCCCGCTACCATGCCCTGAACGTTCTCAAACTCCCGCTACCATGCCCGGGACGTTCTCAATATCCCGCTACCAAGCCCTGAACGTTCTCAATCTCCCGCTACCAAGCCCTGGACGTTTTCAATCTCCCGTTACCAAGCCCTGAACATCACAATATCCCGCTACCAAGCCCTGAACATTCTCAATCTCCCGCTACCAAGCCCTGAAATTCTCAATCTCCCGCTACCAAGCCATGAACGTTCTCAATCTCCCGCTACCAAGGCCTGGACGTTTTTAATCTCCCGCTACCAAGCTCTGGACGTTCTCAATCTCCCGCTACCAAGCCCTGAACGTTCTCAATCTCCCGCTACCAAGCCCTGGACGTTCTCAATCTCCCGCTACCAAGCCCTGGACGTTCTCAATCTCCCGCTACCAAGCCCTGAATGTTCTCAATCTCACCACCGAACAAGCTCAAGGCAAGTGCACATCTCGGTTACATGTCGAGTTTTTCTCCTTCAAATGAAATAGATGTCTGGTCGTTGTCCAGTCTCTTATGTGCAAGACTTCGTGGAGCTGTTTCACTAGAATGACACATTCTTTAGCGCAGCCGAACTTGCTCGTGATCTGCCATAGCTCATCTCTCTGTTAATCTGCTTATGCGAAATCAACGTGTATGATCTATGTAAATTCCAATTTTGAAAACCATAACTTAAAAACTCTTAACATATTGGTAAGCCAGATTAAGTACATCTGCAAGTTAGGAATACATCACATTCGAAGTTTCGAAATCCATGTTTTAAATCAATAGATTTTTTAATGAAAAGTATTTGAGATATAACATTGTAGTTTTTTCGTATTCGCAGCTGGTGCAGTGAGTGGTAAGCTGCCATCAACATATTTGTGGAATTGTATAACAGTCTATGTACAATTGTTTTATTAAGGCTAGGTAAGTTTTTAATAAATTCGTAAAACATTGGTTCCGTTGGAGGGCATTACAGTCTTTCAAGATGTAAATGGATACTTGATTTGAAGTTAGTGTAAGTAAAGAAGTTATGGAGCTGTTCATATTATCTACCTGCCAGTTAGTGAGGACACGACCCCCAGGAATGGAATTGTTCATATCTGACTGACAGTTAGTGAAAACACAACCTCCACATAGGGAACTGTTCATATTGTCTGACTGACTGTTAATGAGGACACAACGCCCAGATAGGAGACTGTACATATTATCTGGGTGACAGTTAGTGAGGACACGACCCCTAGGAAGGGAACTCTTCATTTTGTGACAATTCCAGCTGGACCATGAGCATTTAGGATGTGAGAAATTGGGCTGGCGACTCTAAGAAACAAAGGTTCGCTGAATGCGTTGGACGAACGTAGATCACACCAGGGCCAATTATCGTTTGGACACTAGGTCGACAAAGGAAACGAAGGGTTAGGTAGAAGACTTTGTGCTGGTACAGCTGTGGGTGTCAGATCTGACCCCACTGACGTTAGACATGACGGAGGGGGGGGGGGGTAGGGGTTGGTGACAATTTGATACTTCCACGACCGGCTACCACATTTAGAATGACAGTAACTCGTGGAAAGACAACCAATGGCATTTTAAATGGGGGTAGTTCAAAATTGGAGTGATAACTAAATTAGACAACCCACAGAAGATCATTGGACAGTCATGATGTTGCTTTAGACTATAAAATACACTGTAGAGATAAACTCGGCAGACTAGCAGAAAGGCTGACAGAGAGTCTCGAGTTTGGTCAGTCGCACCCAATAGGTACTTATGATGGACACCCTGTAAACAGTAAGAGAATTGAATGTGTGTTGTATGTGCAGGACACCGGTGGAACGATGTGTATTCTGACTATTTTCAGATTCGTCTGAGTATGTGAAGTGATCTGATTATATGTGAGTACACATATCGACTGAGTACGTGACCACACGTGAGTACGTGATTAGATTATAAGTGGAGTGATCTAATTATATGTGAGTGCATAGATCGCCTGCTTATACATGAACCGATTATATGTGAATGCACAGATCGACTGAGTACGTGATCACACGTGAGTACGTGATCCGATTATAAGTCACGTGATATATTTATATATGTAGGCACAGATCGACTGAGTACGTAATCCGATCGCGAGGACGGGTTTGTGATTATGTGTTGAGGGTGCAGAAGAAAGACGGCGAGCTAACTGGAGCCATAAAGTAATGTAACAGTTCCTGCCGGAGCAAGGGGAGTTTAGGATGCCTGAACATGTTAAAGCCTAATGCTACCTGAATGCATTTCAATGTCCCTCACCGTCTCAGCAAAGGAGAACAGAGTTGGGTTAAGGAATGTGGACAGGTAGAAACTGTCCACTGGCCTTCCGATTTTGGTAGGGGGAGATTGATTGACAGACGAAATTGGCAGCGGGGCTTGCTGCGAGAGAATGAATGACAAGTGTCCAATGGGACTGAAGATGGCCATCCCCTGAGATCTGGCCTTGCTTGAGGATATATAACTCGAGACAAAGCTTAGCTCGAGAGGCTGGATAAAGGGATGGAGAGAGGCTGGAGAGAGAGAGGCTGTATGGAGGAGAGTGAGAGAGAGAGAGAGACTGAATGTAGATAGTATGTTTAACTCACCGACTTAGATAGAGGAGCGATTGATAGACGGTTGGACGAATGTTTAGTGATAATACAGGATCGCTCAAATAGGTGAATGAGTTTTGCATTAATAGATAATCTGAAAGTGTGTTTGTAAGCAAGGACACATTGTGAACGAGTTATGTCGAGATCGCCCGCCTGATGGGATTTCAGTGAGGAAGAGTATTTGATAAGGTGTGTTGAAGACGCAGTTAAGGCGATGTGTGTGTGATGTAATTGCAAGGCAATAGAACTGGGTTTTTAGCTAGTTGGGAATTCCATCGATAGCTAATGCTTACAATTCCCGTTTTAGTAGAATGTTTAGTTAAGATATGTATTATATTGTGTTTGTAATTTCTCTACTCATTCAATGATATGAGTATGATATAATAAATATGCCACCTGTTGTGTGATATGTCATTTACTGAGTATGGTCATGATGATGTGGATGAGTGTGAGAATGTTCTAAGTTAGAATAACGGCCAGGGCAAACAGTGGGTTTTGATACAGTAAGTTTGGCTAGAATATGTCTTGAGGTTGTGAAGTTTTTTTTATTGCAGATATTAGCGTAGAACCTGGGTTGACACGTAATTACAGAAATAATAACAACAGCATTTGCTTGAAACTTCAGTTGTAGTTAAACATATCAATATATATATATATATTTATATATATATATATATATATATATATATATATATATATATATATATATATATATATATATATAATGATTATTTAGTTTAGAAGTTTTTTGCTTTTTGTTGATATTGTGCAACGATTATTATTGTAATAAATGATATTGTTTTGTTTTATAGTCAGGGCTAGTTTTACTGTGTTTTACTGTGTTGAAATCGTGTCGTGTTGTAGATATATGCTGTAACTCTTAAGATTTAAAAAAAACTACTCAACTTAAAAGCCTACGATGCCACAATATTATCTGACTGACAGTTAGTGAAGACACGACAGGAACTCTTCATATTATCTGACTTACAGTTAGTAAGTACACGACCCCCCCGGAAAGGAACTGTTCATATTATCTGATTGACAGTTAGTGAGGACACGACCCCCAGATAGGGAACTGTTCATATAATATGACTGAGAATTGGTGAGAACACGACCCCCACATAGGGAACTGTTCATATTATTTGACTGACAGTTAGTGAGGACAAAACCCACAGATAGAGAAACTTTGTTTATCAAGAGACTATGTTACTAATGTAAAACAAAGTGCTATCGTCAGGTCTAACCTGTCACCTTTTACAGCTTGCATTGAAAGGATTCAGTGAATCCATTATGTATGTCTCAAGATCTATCTATCTTCAGTCCAGTTGAGTCGTCGGACGTTGTGGGGAGGTGTGACCTTTTTTCATATTTTTCGGCAGGCGAAAGTCCGCTGGTGACCAACTAGGTCAATCCTAGTATCTGTTACCAACCGTTCGGTTGGAAGCCCCTGGAATATACGATTGTCTATTTTAGGGACTGGTGGTGCTGGAAGCGCAATTCGACCCGCAGCCTTTCGGGCGCCATCTATGCCGTTCCGCTAGCCACATTGTAGCAGAGTACAGGTATCCACTGGAGTTATTATATCTAGAATGTTACCACACTCATCCACATCATTCACGACCACCCACAGCAAATAACATAGCACGCAGCAGGTGGCATGTTTATTATATTATACTCATACAACAACTATTAAAGTGAGTGCAATGAGATTACAAACAATACAAGAAATACAACGTATCTAAATAGATACTCAGAGTTTATAAGCATAAGCTATTGATGTTGCTCCCAACTAATCCAAACCAGTTCTAGCCTCACACTCCCCTCCCCTTATCTGCATCCTCAACACACTCTCAAAAACTCGTCTTCACGTTTGTATTCTGTGACACTCAAGATCCCCTCAGGTGGGTGATCTGGACATTATACATTCAATCTATTCAACGTGTACTTACATGTGATCACACACTCAATCGATCTGCGTATACACACCTTCTGGAACATACATCGTTCCCTCGGTGTCTACACACACCACACATACATCCAGATCTCTTTTAGACACAGGGCGCCCAACACACACTTATAGAGCGACTGGAAAAAACTCAAAGGCGTATGCTAGTTGAGCCATCCTGTTCTATCACTAACATTCGTAAAAACAGTATATTAATCGCTCTTCTATTAAATCGGCGAGCTTAACATACTCTTAGCTAAATTATGTCTCTCTCAGTCTTTATCTTTCTCTCTCTCTCCCTCTCTCTCTCTCTGTCTCTCTCTCTCTCTCTTTCTCTCTCTCCGTGGCCAGTCTGCTTGAGTTAATCTTTGTCTAGTATTATATAGTCTCAAGCAGTATCAAAGTTGTCCAATGGCCCTCTGTGGGCTGGCTGGCTGGATGGGAGATGGATCTACCTCCATTTAGTAGTTAATGGAACGACTCATTCTGCATTACTGTCACTCAAATTGTCGCAGCAAGCTCTGTTGGCCACTATCTGTCACTCATCTCACACTACCCAAATCGGAACGCCAGAGTGGCCACCTAGCGCCTACCTGCACCAAACACCTTCTTTTCCCCAACCCCCCCTGTTTTCCATTGTTGACAGTATCGAGACGGTGAGTGACCTTGGCGTAGTGTCCAGACGGAGAGTGACCTTGGCACACATTCAGGTACCTTTGTTCCCAAGAGTCGCCGACCACATCACCCCTGCCCAAAACACTCATGCTTGGGCTGGAACTGTTACAACATAGCAAGACTCGACGGTATAGCCATACAGTCCCCTTTTTGAGACATATTCTCTGGGGAGCGAGAATCCCTAGAATAATTTGAGTATATTTTTCACTTAATTTTGCCTGAGCAGCGACCGTTAGGCTTACTCTTGTTTATTTTCAACTGCCACGGCACACGATGTTTGATCTCATTACTCGGAGATCAGTGGAGATTTTTCACCGGCTGTCCACGAGAAAAAATCTCGGCCTCCACCGTGATTTGAACCCGCGACCACCTGCACCCGAGACGAACACCTTACCTCGACACCACTGGGAACCCCATTATTTCTCCAATTCTCAGGATCAGCTCTTGTAAATATGCATACTTTGTCTTTGTATCTTGAGTTTGTTTTGCTTTCTTTCTCTACAAACAATAAGGTAACCACTGAATTTGGCAACTAGTAAGACTGCTTGTTTTTTGTTTGTTTGTTTGACTTTGTCCGTTTATGACGGAGCGTACAGCTAGTACATGAATCTCGTACATGGTTGCACATCTGTTCCGTCGCTGTCCTGTGCCTAACCACATAGAACGTCATTCGATTTCAAAGCACGTGCTGCAGTCTATGCGTTGCTGATTCATCTATTGCTGTGTTATTATCCAACAGGCGATCATTGAGACACTTCAAAATTGACATCCAACCCGTATCTAGTGTTCCAATAATTGATACTTGATAAATCAGGATATCAGCTCTTTGAACCCAAGAATAACAAGGATAGTATATCCATAACAGCCCCTACAAGTTTGACGCTTCTACATATGTCATCCACTCACCTCTTTAGTCAGTTCTTATGGGCCTTTCAAAGCAAGGATTGGAAGTATGGCACGATGACTGTCTCAACTAAAGAGATCTCTTATAGCTATCTCAGAACTCCAGTTATTGCTATCGTCTCCATTGTTGTACTAGAGGTTGTTCCGTATGCCCGATCTGGCAGAGAATCTTCAACCAGAAATCTCACTGCGTAGAACCTGTCAATCGGTGTGCATGATGGCAAAACAATACAGCATGTTTTCACTGATTAGTTAGTTGACCGTGAGCTCTGCCCTTCTGTTGCACAACTCACTGCATTCCCTGCCTATGTTTATGATTATTCTGTAGTAATCTATTATTCTATAACTAGTGTGGACTCATTATTTTCCCCTAACTATGGCCTATTTGTGGTCATTAGTCCAATTTTTCTGTCTGCCAGTGCCATCCATGACGCTCTTCTTGTTTCTTGATGTCTGAGTTGTTATTATGTAGTGGGTTTCACGGATCTGTCACAAGTCATAAATAGGTTTCAGTTTATATCTGGGTGTCACAAATGCATGTACTGCATCTTCAAGATTGGGGTGTCTCTAATGTATCTCAGAACCAGTCGCATCCTTTCATTCTCGATACTTTTTAACTGTTCGCACCATAGTCTGGACAATGTGAGGATGATGTCAATCAACAACTGACAGTACTAACTGACGATATAGGATAAAAAGCAGTCGTTTCTCCAAGTTTAAAGCTGTCATAGTCTTGATTGCTTACAGGCATTGTCTGGTCGATGTCGTATCTTTATGAGAGGATACAATATAAAGTTACTCCGAAGTATTTCAACCTGTCAGACTTGTCAATGGAAAATCCATAGAAGGTTATAATCCGACAACTTTATTTATCGCATTGACAGGAACACCACCTCATGCACCACTTGGTGGAATCCGCATACCGATGTGAGATTGCCTGAAAGGTTTCCTAAATGTTTCCGCCCATTTCGTTCTTATCTGAGCCAATTCTAAACGTCTGGATGTTATCTGCAAATGTTAGTATGGGCTCTGATCCTTTGGGTTGAATGTCGGAAACCTTAATTGTGTAGATGTTGAACAGCATTGAGGAGAGCGGAAACCTCGCATCAGTCCTCATCATATTCGCATCAGTTCTAGTGTCCAAGATCCCAAGTAGAGCGCAAAGGTTCCGTCAATCAAGGCAGTTGATATCCAACTCGCAAGCCAACGGTTGATTTCGCACTACTTCAAACAAGGTATAATTGACAGGCTATACACACTCTCCAGGTTGACTGTTTCATGCCTGGTCTAGAAGCCGTTACACACAGCACATGCAAAAGTCCCAGCATTGTCCGAAGTCTTTTTCGTCGACCTGTAACTGCCAAAGATATCAAGTACAATCTGTTCACATTAAAGATATCAAGTACAATCTGTTCACATTAAAGATATCAAGTACAATCTGTTCACATTAAAGATATCAAGTACAATCTGTTCACATTAAAGATATCAAGTACAATCTGTTCACATTAAAGATATCAAGTACAATCTGTTCACATTAAAGATATCAAGAACAATCTGTTCACATTAAAGATATCAAGTACAATCTGTTCACATTAAAGATATCAAGTACAATCTGTTCACATTAAAGATATCAAGTACAATCTGTTCACATTAAAGATATCAAGTACAATCTGTTCACATTAAAGATATCAAGTACAATCTGTTCACATTAAAGATATCAAGTACAATCTGTTCACATTAAAGATATCAAGAACAATCTGTTCACATTAAAGATATCAAGTACAATCTGTTCACATTAAAGATATCAAGTACAATCTGTTCACATTAAAGATATCAAGTACAATCTGTTCACATTAAAGATTTAGACATTACCTTTCTGGTGAATATTTTCAAAAGAGACTTGCCATATAAGTTTTGTAGAACGATTATTCCATAGCTACAGAGGGCCGTAGAATCCTTGCAATGATTAGCGGTTGGTCGCAGATAGTTATGTAGCCAGTCTTCAGTCACCGAAACCTGTTTTTATATTGGTACTGAAGTCATACTTCACAACATTTCAAAAATCAGCTGCACCCAGCTGCTTGATGTGACAATAATGTACTCAATCAGCACCTCGGGCAGTGGTCCTGGTGGAACGTAAAATATATTCCCCCTCTGCCCCAGCTATCAATTCTACATAAGCCTGTTACCTTATCTTATGGCGCACATTTATATCCCATGTGCCTGTATGAGCAACATATCTATACAAGATTTATCTGTGGCCAGGGGCGTCCCTATGGGGTAATGAATAGTGGTGATGAGCTGGCTTCCATTCTTTCCGTTCATATATCGATGCATGTGACAGATCCTCTGGAGGGTATTATTATTACCCACCGCTTGTTATACATTCTTTTTGTTCGTCTCATTAACCGTGTCCGCATTCCTAAGCCGTTTCATTCAGGCTTTCTGTCACTCTTTTCTTGTCATCTCATCTTCTTTTCACGTCAGCGCTACAGATTGACACCCCCGCCCCCCTTCCCCAGGATGATTGGACAAAAGGGGATCTAGTGGCCCTAAGCCCACAGTTTATGTAAAGCGTTGTCTTGGTTATGAAATCTGTAAACCATTATCGATGAATGATGACTAAGCATTGGTGATGTCAATATCCTGTCGATTCAATGAGGGAGCAACATGGCTTGATTTCTTTGTCGGATCCTGCGGATTCTTTCCATTCCAGTGTCTGGATAGAGCAACATGGCTTGATTTTTTTGTCGGATCCTGCGGATTCGTTCCATTCCAGTGTCTGGATAAAGCAACATGGCTTGATTTTTTTGTCGGATCCTGCGGATTCTTTCCATTCCAGTGTCTGGAGGGAGCAACATGGCTTGATTTCTTTGTCTGATCCTGCGGATTCTTTCCATTCCAGTGTCTGGAGTGAGCAACATGGCTTGATTTCTTTGTCTGATCCTGCGGATTCTTTCCATTCCAGTGTCTGGAGGGAGCAACATGGCTTTAGATCATTGTCGGAATCAAGACCCCGGATCATGTCATGTCAATGTGTTCAGTCTGTAAACTTATTTTGAAGACCCTGTATTTGGTTACGTCAGTGTCTTCAGTCTATATACTGATTTTGGACACCTTGTATAATGTCACGCCAATGTCTTCAGTCTATATACTGATTTTGGACACCTTGTATAATGTCACGCCAATGTCTTCAGTTTGTATACTGATTTTGGACACCTTGTATAATGTTACTCCAATGTCTTCAGTCTATATACTGATTTTGGACACCTTGTATAATGTCACGCCAATGTCTTCAGTCTATATACTGATTTTTGACACCCTGTATCATGTCACGTCAATGTCTTCAGTCCATAACCTGGTTTTGGACACCCTGTATCATGTCACGTCAATGTCTTCAGTCCATAACCTGGTTTTGGAGACTATATCATGTCACGTCAATGTGTTCAGTCCATAACCTGGTTTTGGAGACCCTGTATCATGTCACGGCAATGTGTTCAGTCCATAACCTGGTTTTGGTGAACCTGTATCATGTCACGTCAGTATCTTCAGTCCATAACCTTGTTTTGGTGACCCTGTATCATGTCACGTCAATGTCTTCAGTCCATAACCTGGTTTTGGAGACTCTGTATCATGTCACGTCAATGTGTTCAGTCCATAACCTGGTTTTGGTGACCCTGTATCCTGTCACGTCAATGTCTTCAGTCTATAACCTGTTTTTGGTGACCCTGTATCATGTCACGTCAATGTGTTCAGTCCATAACCTGGTTTTGGTGACCCTGTATCATGTCACGTCAATGTGTTCAGCCCATAACCTGGTTTTGGTGACCCTGTATCTTGTCACGTCAATGTCTTCAGTCCATAACCTGGTTTTGGAGACCCTGTATCATGTCACGTCAATGTGTTCAATCCATTACCTGGTTTTGGACACCCTGTATCATGTCACGCCAATGTTTTCGGTCCTCTGTAGCACCTCTGAGCTCGTCGTAGTATTTCACTGTCTCGTATATGCAAGGACCTGATGATGAAAGTAGTCCTTGTTCGACCACTGGGTCGTATATGCAGTCCTAAATAATGACAGTAGTCTTTGTTCGACCACTGTCTCGTCTATGCAGGCCTAAGTGATGAAAGTAGTCCTTGTTCGACTTTTGTCTGCATTGTCCTTGTTCCGCAATGGTTGCATGTAATGGATCAGTGTGTCTTAGATTGTGACCAATTAAATATAATCTTCGACTTCTGGTTATTGTCAGATGCTGTCTTCTTCTATCAACTGCCTCTGGCCACGGACTATATAAATGCACGGAGAATTCTTAACAAAATGCTCATTCATTTTGATGTTTTAAATCTTCATTGCAATTCTAGCCCTTAAACTTCTCAGGCTACGGGCATCATCTGTAATAAATTATTCTAAATAAGGAAATTACCTGTTCGAAGCTTTATCCACCTACAGCTAGGTATGCTGCTCTTTGGGATCCTTGCAATCACCACAATCTTTGATTTCTTTATGTTTATCTTCAATCCATACTCCTTGGCGGTGCTGCTACTTCTATTGAGCAATTCTTGTAGATCCTCCTCGGTCTTCTCGATTATGGCCTGATCATCTGCGCATTTAATAGCATTAAAACGATTATCTTCTACAATGATCCCCATGTTGTGATTTTGGAAGTGTATTCCACCATTCTCTAGAAGTAAAAGTTATATAAACCAGATGACGGGAGACAACACTGTCTCACATCTTTCCGTATGAACATTTCGTATGTCATCCTCTCCTTCGCTTATATTGCGGCATTTTGGTTTATGTACAGGTTTTGGATACACTTTAATCAAATTCATCTCGCAAGTAATTCTATTTTCATTTATCCAGTACTAACACAGTCGAGTTCTGTGACGACGGGCGAGCGGCGAAGCGGAGAGCGCAAGTCCCACAAGCTAAACTACAGTCTAACAGCTGCATCAGTTGCGGGACTCCTGGCTGAGCAATAAAGCGAATGAGATACAGGATTTGCTGACAATCCTGATCACCATCTCGCAAATCAAACGTTCCATGCTTTCACTGCCTGCAAGTATGCAGATCCCAAATCTGACTCGTCAGCCATTTCCGCACTTATCCACAACCGGGAATTACAGAATACTCCACTGGAAAGACTGGCCAAATGAAAAAAGAAAAGGTCCTCATCACTCGTGATAGACGAACAACAACACGTTTTGAACATCTAAGGATAGGTTGTTTAATAGCCTTTTGAGCCAGCTATCAAATTGTGTAGTCCATGCCACTCGATCCAAACCTTTATTGTAGTCGATGAAACAGACATACAGTGTTCTGTCCTAATTAATCATCATTTGTGCTCGGGACTTCAACGTTCCAATTGCAGTCATTGAGCTCTTCCCTCTGCAAACGCCGAACTTGGTATTGGACAACTGTTTCTATTATTTTGTCAATGCCGCCTTTGATTACCCGTAACATAGTTTTTGTAAGGATATGCATTCAGCTGATGGTCCTGAATTCGCTGCATTCTGTCGCTTTAGACTTCTTCGGTTGAGGATCATGACTGACATGTAGTGGTCAGTCGGCCTAATGCCAGAATGACAAATGATATTCACATGAAAGTAAAATAAATTGGGCATATTGTCTCCGGCCAGCGTCTATTGGTACTTTTTCAACTTCTGGGACTTTGAATTTGGGAGTTAAGAGGAAGGCTGCATACAATTGCTATCCTGTTATTTTTTGTGACTGTACTTATTTTAGCAGCATAGATGGCGTCGAGCCAGCTGCGAGTCTAACTTTGCTCTAGTGGTTTCGTTCATTATGAATGCCGCCAGGCCACGGATTTGCCTGGAATTCACACTAGTCGACGACTTAAACTTGTGTTCACGGAAAAGTGATGCTATATTCCAGCTGGATTAGTTAATTCGTTCTTTGTGTGTGTGTTTCTTCTCTCCGATTATCCTGGCATAGACATTGGTTATATGAAATAGTAATATAGTTACCCTATGTCGTATTTTCACGGTCTAGTACATGTAGCTGAACTTCATAAGATTGACTCCCTTCGCCCAAATTGCAGACAATGTTGGTTTTGGTGTGGCTGTGAATTATAGACACGGGCAATAATGGACTTAAAACACAGCGCCCGGGACAGATTGGTCCTTGCCCGGTTAGAAAGATACCAAACACACACCACTGATATGCTGAGTGATGTTCCTACGACCTCTTGTGGTTAAGGAAAAGGCAAGATACAACAGCAATAAACGGATGATATTCAACCTTTAAAAAGAGACTCTGGTCAATTGCTACTGTTGTTTAGGATAGCTGGAAGCGTGTTATTACCAGTTGTTGTATATTTCGTCATCTAGAGGCAAGCCTGAAAAAATGTACGTGTACCATTATTTTCCAATGACATTTGATTTGAACATAGCGATTGTGTGGATTTGAGGGCTGTCTACCGTAACGATTGATTACTTTTTCTGTTATAATTGTCATTCTTACATCATGTGACATCTCATAGTCAAGGTGCGCAAAGGCTTAACAGCATCGATCGACTAGTTCTTCATTTGTCGTTACCGTTGATGAAGTTGTTGCGGTGTGTATCTTTGGTTTTCCTACGTCAACACAATTTGGCTGGACTACCCCCACTACCTTCTGTGGTTACAGACAAACCGGATTAATCACAGTGCCTTTATCACTTTGTGGATGGCTTTGACTCTCACCTTGTGACAACATTTTGGGAAAATCTGAAACATTATTTCTGTGGCATTTGTTATGAACTTGGAGAGTGGTCCGCCTGGGTCTTTGTGTATGATAAGGACAAGAATAGCACCACTGCCCCACAGACAGCATGTCGTAAGAGGCGACTAACTGCATGACATCGCATAACATCGGCCATGGTTAAGTGGTTTGTTTAGAGCAACATACATGCGCCTAACAGGCTGCGGGTCTACTTTACTCTAGTGTTTGAGTCTATTAAGATGAATTCGCACATCAGTTAACGATCCTCCGTAAGCGTGTGTCCCAACGCTGCAGAGTATTAAGCTGCTCGAGCCTAAGCCTGCTAAGCAGGAAATCCTTCTCCCGGCTACATCCAGCTCATACCAGAGCTGGGACTTGCATAGGGGCATCCGTCCTTGTAAAAGTACAGGTCGACTAAGAACTAAAAACTAAAAATAGGGAGTTGGTCACGGTCATTCTACATTCCCAACCTATTATAGATGTCCCACAACCGCTGCCTTTGCTGATACATGTCTATGGAAAAGGCTCCGGGAGTAAACCATAAGAAAAATATTGGCACCTGGACTACCATCAGACTTCTCGAGAATGTTTTTGCCACTGATCAAAAGTAGCTAGGGGCAAGGTAAGGTTGACAAATGGCAGAGTTTCTACCTCACTTAAAGAAATCAGCGCAAGTCACCCATTTCAGCAGACAAAGAAAGGAAAGACTGTCCACACGGCTGAACAGAGAGAGTGGTCATTATCACATGTGATGGACAACAATACGTTTTAGAATGTATTAGGTTGAGACGACTAACGTCTTTTTGTATAGCTCTATAACAAACTCTCTCCCAGTTTCTTTCTTTTTAATTGGTTCGGTGATGTTTTTATCATGGTAGATGCGTGATTGCAGTCTTTTGTCCATACTAAACGTCTGTTTTATCTGTTTGTACAGCAGATCCGTCTGCCTCTTCCAAGACTGCTATTCAAGGTCATTGCAACTGTCCTCTGCCAACTTTTCTTTTCATCGCTTTCATTCACGGTCTACTTTGTTCTTTCATTGTCTGAACGTTCCCAAATCTGTTGTTGTTGTGGTTGTTGTTGTTGTGGTTGTTGTTGTGGTTGTTGTTGTTGTAACGCTTCTTCCATCTGCGTCGCTCGACCATTTCATCGGTCGGTACTATTGTTATCCATGATTCCCTTTATATAATATTGCTTTGTCCTACCATTCATTCAATCGCTTCCGTTCTTCAAATATTTATAGTTCGCCACTTCTGTTCCGAGGTCTTCTGTTTAATATGTACGTATTCATACAGCTTTCCATCTTTGATTACGAAAATACACATGGGTCGCACTTGTGGGACCCATGTCGGATAACAAATGGACATGTAGAATGACGTCATGGGGACCTTAAAATTATAGACGCCAATGCGAGTGACCGAGCTTGAGGTGGACAGATAACATGAATAAGCTCCTGTGTACAACATGGTACACCAAGACAAAAGCGCGAAATTAGTTTACTAACATTTGGCTACCTGGCATCAGACACTCGTGTTTGATTTAGAGATTTGTTTACCATGATTGTGGATAAGGAAAGGCAAGACACTCAGTGATAAACGGATGTTAATAAGATATTAAAGTGATATTTGTTGGTTTTTAGGGTTTAAATGTCTGTTGCAGGTCGCATGTTCAACCTTCTTATGTGGCTTCGTACCCCATGCTTGGCAGATTAAAAAAGTAAAGTAAAGTAATGTAACCCATAGCATTACTGCCGTAGGGGTGTGAGGTGTTTAACGATCTCATATTTCAAAGGTTCGGCATTATGAGGGCGGTAGCCATCTCTTCTCCCTCGCCACTTTTACTTCCCGGACTGAACCGGTACCCATTTAAGGCTGGGTCGACCCGGATGCCGTTGCGGTCTGAAAAAACATTTCCGCAACTGGGGAATGGGCACTGGACAACTCAAATTCGAAGCCAGCTACGCGGCGCCCAAATAGATTGACATAGGTAATATTTTTGAATCCCTTTTCAGGCCCCGGCAACATTTGTGCGTTACTGTTATTTGATTGTATATATTTATCCTTTGTTTCCTTCAGGGTTCTCCTCACGTTGTCAACATGGTTGTGGCAAGACATCTACTCAGAAAGAATATGATTCTTATTTTAATAGTTGTTTTGGTTTTCAACGCTGCTTTAATGATTTTCAAGAGAGTAAGTAAATTGTTTTCATGATTTTCAAGAGAGTAAGTAAATTGTTTTCATAATTTTCAAGAGAGTAAGTAAATTGTTTTCATGATTTTCAAGAGAGTAAGTAAATTGTTTTCATGATTTTCAAGAAAGTAAGTCAATTGTTTTTATGATTTTTTCTAAAGTAATTGATTTCGTGATTTTTACTGTAGTAAGAACATTGTTTTCTTGATTTTCACTTGTGTAAGTGAATTGTTTTCTTGACTTTAATTTGAGTAAATGAATTGTTTTCTTTACTTACACTTGAGTAAGTGAACTATTTTATTGACTTTCACATGAGTAAGTTAATTGTTTTCTTGACTTCACTTGAGTAAGGGACCTGTTTTCTTGACTGTGAGACAGTGAATTGCTTTCTTGATACTTGAGTAAGGGAATTGTTTTCTTGACTTTCACTAGCATAAGTGAATTGTTTTCTTGACTTTCCCTTAGGTAATTGATTTTTTTTTTTACTTTCACTTGAGTAAAGGACCTGTTTTCTTGACTGTGAGAAAGTGAATTGCTTTCTTGACACTTGAGTAAGTGAATTGTTTTCTTGACTTTCACTACCATAAGTGAATTGTTTTCTTAACTTTCCCTTGAGTAATTGATTTTTTGTTTTACTTTCACTTGAGTAATTTATTTATTTTCTTGACTTTCACTTGAGTAAGTAAATTGTTTCCGTGTTGTTTTAACGATAATAAGTAAATTGTTTTCATAATTTGTTTCCAGAATTAGTAAATTGTTTTCATTAGTTTTTTCAACAGTAAGTAAATTGCTTTCATGATTTTAAGCAATTTAATCATTACTTTTACTGGAGTAAGTATAATGTTCCCGGGTGATCTGCCGGGGTCTTTATGTATGACAAGGACAAGAATAGCACCACTACCCAACAGAGAGCATGTCGTAAGAGGCGACTGTGACATGACATAACACCGGCCATGGTTAAGTGATTTGTTTAGAGCATAGTAGATGGCACCTAACAGGCTGCAGGTCTACTTTGCTCTAGTGTTTAAGTCTATTACGATGGACTTGCACATCGGCTAACCATCCTCCATGGAACTTGTCCCAACGTAGCGGAGTAATAAGCTGCTGGAGCTTAGCCCGCTAAGACAGGAAATCCTCCTCCGGGCTAGATCCAGATCATACCAGAGCTAGGACCTGCACAGGGACATCTGCCTCTGTAGAAGTACAGGTCGACTAGGAACTAAAAGGTTTAATATTTTCATAACTTTTAGTGGAGTTAGTAAACTATTTTCATGGCTTTTACTAGAGTAAGTAAATTGTGTCTCCGATTTCCACTGGTGTGAGTAAATTGTGTTCATGATTTTCACTGGTGTAGGTAAATTGTGTTTATGATTTTCACTGGCGTGAGTAAATTGTGTTCATTATTTTCATTAGCGTGAGTAAATTGTGTTCATGATTTTCACTGGCGTGAGTAAATTGTGTTTATTATTTTCATTAGCGTGAGTAGTTTGTGTTCATGATTTTTATTAGCGTGAGTAAATTGTGTTCATGATTTTCACTGGCGTGAGTAAATTGTGTTCATGATTTCCGCTGGCGTGAGTAAATTGTGTTCATTATTTTCATTAGCGTGAGTAAATTGTGTTCATGATTTTCACTGGCGTGAGTAAATTGTGTTCATTATTTTCATTAGCGTGAGTAAATTGTGTTCATGATTTTCACTGGAGTGAGTAAATTGTGTTCATTATTTTCATTAGCATGAGTAAATTGTGTTCATGATTTTCACTGGCGTGAGTAAATTGTGTTCATTATTTTCATTGGCGTGAGTAAATTGTGTTCACTATTTTCATTGGCGTGAATAAATTGTGTTCAAGGTTTTCACTGGCGTAAGTAAATTGTGTTCATGACTTTGGTATAGGGAGAGGAAAGTGGATGATCTATGTAGTATACAGGAAGGGAAGGCTAAGAGAACTTTAAGAGTCCAACAATACAAAAAAATGACTACTGAAGGATGTTGTGCATGAGACTAGTGAGTGATATTACAAAACGAATTGCCTCGGATAATGTCATTAAAATGCACAAGTCAGAGCTTGCTACGGACTTCCTGTAAGGAATTGCACGCAGTCGTAACTGTATGGTGTATAATGTTAAAAGAACAATGTGGAAGCAATTTGTTGGTCGAAGGACCACACGAAGACACTTTTGATCGCCCACGTGCCAACGCACACACAAGTAATACTTTTGTTGACAGGACACTGTAACGTGCCAATAAGGTTGTAATCATCAACTTACCAATGTTGTGCAGGGGTCACGCAACCCCATTATGTAAAATCATTACTACTGACAATACAAATAATTGGATGCAAGCTACCTGTAAAGGGACCAGCTGTGTTATGCTGGCCCTATGTTTGACATGTCGCGAGAGAGCAAATCAGTTAAGAGAAAAAAATTAAAACTATTTTGATGACGCAGTACTCAGCTGCATTTTTTTATATATAGCTATATATAACATTATCTTACATAATAATTCTTTATGGCACAGCATGTGAGAGCCTCCGATAACGAAAATCAATAATGACTGTGCGGTATCACTTCCTGAATAAAATAACCAAAAAAGGAGTGTGGTACGATGGGCACTGTTGAATACCAGGAAATAATAGAACAGACACTTTAGCAAAAGAGGCAGTAACCAGAGAGGAACAAGAACAAGTAAATACTTTCAAAGAAAAGAAGACTCTTAGGAAATATAAGGAAAATCGTCATAACGATTAAAGAGACATACCCAGCCACAGAATGGACCTGCAGATACACAGATGGATCAGTAATGAGATCTATGAAAAACGAAGGATACGTTTACATAAAATTAAATAATGGACACAAGATATTTCAGTGGTCACTCGAAAATTTTTAAACATCTTCAAAGCTGTGGCTGAAGACTATAAACAGCTGCAATAACCATCATGCAAAACAGGAAACATGTCAGAGACAAGATAGTTTTACTTACAGATTCCCGAACAGTCATACTGAACCTCAGAAACCATAAAAACAATGGACCGGACAGCCTGCCTGAGGTATTAATAACTACAAGCTACAATATCAACAGAATTGAATTTTCAGTTGATCACAGCAAACTATAAAATACACAAAAATGAAGAAGCAGATAGACTGGCAAAATGGGAATGAACTACATACGAAAAACATTCAGACTGATTCAAATTAAGTTAAAATACAAATGGCGTAGAGAACATACAGATTCTGATATAACAGAAGTATACTACTCCTTGCAAAGAAGAGATCAAGTAGCAATACTGAGAATGCGAACAGGCCAATGCAGACTAGAAAATTATCTGTTCAACAAATTAAAAATTGGACACACAGACATTTGCACATGTGAAAAGAACAATCAAGCAGTAGAACATGTTCTACATCTCTGCCGGCTTCACGAGAGGAGTAGAGTGACAACTTGACCATTCCAATCCCAAATGCGAGATAGACTATATAATGACGTGAGAAGCCAGAGGAAATCGCCATGTTTATGATGGAAACACAAGATATTATTTAAGAGCGAACAGTGAAGATTAAGAATAATTTCCTTGATCGCACCGATCGGGTGACAGTGTTACGTTTAAGAACAGGACAAAGCAGATTGAATAGTCACTGATAGATTAAAACTAGGCACATCAGCCACGTGACGGTGCGGATAAGAAGCATAGACATACGAGCATATCCTTCAATACTGCAATATGTTTGGGAAACTGCGAAATGAGCTCTGGCCCACGGAGACGAACCTTCACACAAAGATATTAGAGATTCTTGAAAAACTATCTATCAGGGCATCCTTTATCTGGAGAATTGGTCTTCGCATGTAGACATAATAAAACATTGGATAACACGAAGAAGAACAAAATTAAACCGGCGGAGGAGTGGAAGAAGGAGATGAAGAAGACAAAGAAGAAGGAAGACTTTAAGTATGACCTTAAGTCGGGACACTAATTGTAAATACTCCCACACTAATTTAAACGGAAA